>KQ086139.1:0-47226 GCA_001020605.1 Schizopora paradoxa | reverse complement strand
ACATAAAGTCCCCGACACTCGAAGAGGGAGGGTTCTGTCGCCCCCCTCTGGGTTCAACGCGTGACTCCTTCCTTTCCGTGAATTGTCTCGTCACCCTTGTGTACGCCGATTGGCTCGTGGCCATCACGCCGATGCCCGGAGACTGCGGATTACGAGGGGGGTGCATCGCCGCACATGCGAGCTGTCATTCGGATCTCGTAATCTTTTCATCTTGTTGTTCTCAAGTGGTTCGTCGTTTACTCTGCGTTTACTCGTTGTTCGTCATTCTCAAGTCTCGAGAGTCGAGACTATGAGGGTGACAAGCAGCAGCTGCGAGCACTACGAACGTGCGCTATCCGGGCTTCTCCATTCTCACTGCGTTCATCGCTGAAGAGTCTTTATTTGCCTCTTTTGCCGTTCCATGCAGGAAAGATAGCAGACCATCTTTCAAGCAGACCCTCGCTTCGCACTCTTCATAGTAGCGCAGACTCTTTGCTAACGCAGATCAACATCCACTGTGATAATTGCCTGGTTTAGTCAGAAAATAAAATTTTATGTTGATCTTCTTGCACAGTCTTTTCAAAAGTGTGTCGTATTCTACAGTGACTTCTTGCTCACTACTTTATGACCAATGAAACCTCCGGACTGGAGCTCAGCTGTCTGCGACATCATCACTGTTATCACGGAAGAGGAATGCAAAAAAGGTGTCGGGGACTAGCGCGCAACGCGCTGCTACTCAGGATGGAGGGTTCTGTGGCTCGCGCCTCCCCTAACGCGTTATTTATTCCCATCCTTGGTAATTCGTGTAACGCAACATTCTTTTCATTGGTCGAAATCTGTCACTTTTGTTGAACCGACGTCATTTGGTGCATCGCATTTTTGATATGACAAAAACTCTGTACGTGAGTGTCACGGTATTGGTTGCTCGTATTTGGGAGTGTAGAGATGATTAATTAATTGTCTTGTTGAAGTCGTTCGACGCTTTGCCATCGACGTCGTTGATTGAGCATTACAGCAATACTGTGGTGAAGCTCAAGTGAACGTTCGCGAGCGATACTCCCTTTAGTGTCGGGGACTTTAGCGCGCCAGGCGCTGCTACTCAGGATCCAAGTTGTAGAAGTACGAAAAAAGATGATGACAAAGCTCAATCCCAAAGCGTAAATTGACGGTCCACTCAAGCCATGATCGTCTAGTCGGCTGGCTGGGCTGGTTCCTCGAACCCACCTACGGCCTGGATTCCTTCTACAAGTCTTCGATATTCGGCCAAGAGATGGGGAATTTCAGACATCTTCAGGTCATCCGCCGTGCACTCAAGAAAGTGTCTATTCGGAGGCGCTAGTTGAAGTGTCCTCTCGTTCTTTGCCGGGGACACGGAACGAGAGGAAATGGGGGAGTCGAAGCGTAGGTCGGCGCTGCCGCGAACGGCATGCAAACTGGAAGTTCGTGGAGGAGGCGATCGTTTGTGATTGGATGGAATATCGATTGGTTGAGGAGCTGAGGCACCCCTTGTCAGTCGCGACATGCTCGCAAGCCGGTCTGACAAGCTCATCCGTTCCTTCTTGTCGAGTTTCTCTGATTTATGGCGCTTGCCCCGACCGCTCAGCATGCTTTCGAAACTGCGAATGCTCCGCGCGTCCTGTGCGAGGTTCTCATCATCGTCCTCGTCGTCGCTCCCGTCCGCACTGCGCTCAGAAGAGGACTCGTCTTGATCGTCCGTCGTCGCCCCCATCTTGAAACTTCGGATCGAACCCGGTCGAGACTCGACCATCTCCTGCCCCTCCTCCTCGGCGCGGTGCGTAGATGCCATCGACCGCGATCGCTCTCGGCCACCAGGCAACGATGCCGCAATGCTTGCAATGGAGAAGCCGCTCTGCCGACGGAGCAGCCCAAAGCCAGGCCGGGAGGCGTTCCACGGTGCCGACTCCGTGTCCGAGACGGCGTGTTCTGAATTGCTTGTGGCATCGTTGTTCATGGGAAGGAGGGAGCGGAGGACGCCGAAGCCTGTATCGACAACACCCGTAACGCCGGTGAATACTTTGTTAGCAGAGCCAGCAATGGCATCGACTTGTTGTTCGACGCGACCTCGAAGTCCGGCATGCGCGGTGGATTTCTCGGATACCAGTGCGGTTTGGGCAACTGGGATGGGCGTCAAGTCGGCGGTACTTCGCATGGAAACATAAGTGAGAACACAGCACGAAAGGATTGAACAATGCACACCTCATAACTTTACTCTCACTCTCCTTCAATCCTAACGCCGCCAAATCAACATTCTCCAAAAACTCGACGACAGCCATCAAGTTGACCAAACAGTAACTCTCTTCACCGCCCACGGAACGGTTCCGGAAACGCTGCGTGTAAAGTAAATGTGAAACGAGCTGTGGGGGGTTTGACTTCACGACGGCGAAAATGAGAAGCGGAAGCAGAACGTCACCAGACACAGGCGTCGGTTCTTTCGGAGGAGGAGAGACTGTAAGCATCGGCGTTTCGACTGCAGGAGAAAGATTGAGCTCGGAAATCACTGAAGGCTCTCGGGAGTGTTCGTCGCTGCCCTCAGTTGAGCCTTCTGGGGCCACTACAGCCGGGGGATCAACTATCGTAGCATGCGATTCTCTATTGGACGATGGTTGCGCGTCGTCACCGAACTTGGTCGCCATTGGAGTTTTGTCGTCTTCCACATGCTCTGATTTCAGGTGAACAGGAGGGAGTCGTGACAAACCGTCTAAAGCACTTGTCAGGAATTGAATTTTAGACAATGATTCGCAGTGACTCGCCTACGATGATTCTATGAGCGGCAACAAGTATAGCACCCTTATCCGCTGGACACTGTGCAACCTCCAATTGTGATATGGCTGTTTGTTGTCAATGGTTTTGATCCAAACGAGCCGTGTTAATTATCGACTCACTCTGTCCACATGCTGCGATAATCTCGCTGATTTCGGTGGCGGAAGACCCGACATCTACCCCAAGGTGATCGAGCGTCAAGTCCAACATGTTCAATGCTGCAACCCTGCTTGACAGCGCTTCATCATGGGACGCGTCATCGGAGGTCGACTGTCGGAACAAGCTAAGGATTCTTCCTCAGCATACAGATTTATCGAGGAAAAAAAACCAAGCTTTACCGGTCATAGAAGGTGCAGCACAAGACCCGCTCAACTTGTTCCATAGTATCCCGTATTTTGGCATCATTGTCTCTTACATCTTTCTCCTTCTCATCGTGGTGCTCGTCCTTCCGACGTGTTATCGGGGAGGAGTTAGTTCTGAGATCATGCTCCAGTGACTCGTAAAAGCTTTGGAAGCCACCTTCCACCTCCTCAGGGAATTCCTCGAGGGCAGAAATACTGTAGGGGAGCGACCCATTTTCGGAAGAAGAAGAATCCCGCGAGGAACTCCTCGCAATTTTCGGAAACGGGAGAAGATTCTCTGAAAAGCTTTGTGTTCTGTCAACGAGCCAAGACGGAAGACCAGTCAGAGAATCCTTGATTTCCGTCTTGAAGGATTTCGACAAGGCTTTCGCAACGGTTCGTCGGATGATCGGGCGGTCAATTGTGACGGCGGCAATTTCAAATCCATGATCGACTTGGGGTACATCTATTGTTGGTGGCAAAGACGGGCTTGGAGGTGCTGAAGATTTGCCGAAGAAAGATGCGAACGGATTGGAAATTCGGGACGTTGCACCGCTTGTGACCCGAGCGCCTGGCCTTGGAGGCAAAGGGGGCTTTTGAGAAAAGCTGCGAGAAGGAAATGGAAGGGATGGTATTGAAGCAGAGATTTGGAATTCGGGGAATGGAGGTGCGTAGGCAGACAAACTGGGTAGGGGAGGCAAAGCACTAAGAGCGGATGCTCGAGTGGAAGGAGCGTTGAGAGACTTGTAGGTTTTTGAAGAAGTTGCAACGGTCCCTCGGAATGCGAGATTTTCGCTGTATGCATCGAGTTAGAGCAGGCTGCAGACAAAAAAGGGAGATAAGTCACCCTATTATTCCTCGCAGGCCAGACAGTGTAACGAAAGGCGAATCGTTTCGTGCTGTGCCGTTGCAGAACACGATATGATCTCTCAGAAACTCAGGTGTAATCAGCTCTTTCGAGCTTACGTGTTCGGTTGGAAGTAGCAACGTTGCCTATAGAAGGTCGATTCAATCTCAACGTTTTGAGTTCAAGAACAAAACCATACGCACCTTTCCGATAGCCAAATTATTCCATATCTCGTCCCATGCGGCCCCCTGATCGGAGCGCATGATAATTTCCTCGAGCATCGCCCACCCAAAACTCGCCGCATCCAAACCATTATTCTGCGCAATGGCCTTGAGATTCTGTAGCTGAAGCTTACTCGTTGCGCCGCCGAGGTGATGCGTGTGCGGCGACACAGACACAGGCGAGCTCACTGTCATCCCTGTGGTGGCCGAGCTCGTTGGAACACGTTGTCTGGGTGTGTACGGGAGATATTTTGGCGGCGCTGCGGTGGTGGACCCGGAGGCGCTGGAGTTGGCTGCTGTCGGAGAGCCCACGGGTGGAGATGCGGTGGATGGAGAGGTGACGAGGAGAGGGTGCGCTGTCAGAGATTCGTGCGACGACGTCCTGTTCATGGCAGAGAAGTGGCTCCCTGCTGGCGAGGGCGGCTGCAATGCATCTCTTGAAGCCATGTCGAATATATGTTGCTCTGACCGTCAAGGAGGAGCACCGTGACGTCTTGCAAGACTTAACGTTAATCCCCCAGTAGCGTTGTCCGGCCTGCCTTATGTGGAATGAGCTTGCACACGAGATAATGAAGTTAAATTCGCCTTGCAAAAAGGCCGTAAGGTGGAGGATTTGAGATGTGTAGGTCATATTGCAATGGAATTTTTGCACAAGGTACGGTGGCCGCCGGGCAAGTAGATGAAGCTCGATGAAGGATGATAATATTATGTATTTCAATGAAGTTTGAAATACAAATGTGATACAATTGCTATAACTCTCAACCATTCAAAACTCCCGTAGGCCGCACAGACTTCGCCATTGTCAATTGTCATTGCAGAGATCGGAGGCCACCTGTAAACTTTCTGCGCGCCATTCTTCATTCAACGAAAGTCGGCACGACAAACTCATAACTTTTGATGTTTCTCTACAGGATACATCAGCCCGAAGACTCGGAATTACATGTATTTTAAGTAGAAATTTACTCACTTATGAGCCTGCACTTGGCCACGCACATCATGCCTTACCACCCAAAGAATCCCGACACAACGGAGTTGTCCTTCATTATTTTATAACGCCCAGGCGTACGAGACCGATTGGGGCGTCGAGGTGTTTGCTCGTGAAGTCGGCGTTGTCGTTGTCGTTGTCGCGCCGCCAGCACGCGCGCGAGGACGTATGCGAGAACACGATGGCGGGAAGGAAGATGTTTGTGGCCACGGACAGGGACAAGCAGCAGTGAAACTCTTCGTTGTGTGTCCACATCACAAAAATGGGAATTGATTATGTCAAGCCGGACAACGCTACTGGGGGGTTAACGCAAGGTCTTGCAATCAAGAAGAGGCTTCAAGTTCACTTCCGTCAATTAGTTGCTCAAGCCTTTGAACATTTCAGGATAGACGATAGTTGAAAAGCAAGCGGTGGGTGTCGAGGAGATGATCGTCGTTGACGTTGAAGAAATAATAAATGGTGCAACGCCTGCGCCTGACGTCCGCCACAAGTGCAGCGCGTTTCCTCTGCATCTGACTGTTCGACGTAATTCACGGATACGGAAGGCCACGCTCCATTTACGGAAACAAAGTTTCGTCGAACGGGGGGCAGTGGGGATCATCATATAAATCATGTTTTGAGCGAAGCTTTCAGACGTTACATCGATTCTTCCAACGCGGAAGATGGCGCTCTAGAGTCTGTATCAGCGGGAAACTCCCTTTCAATGATGATCGCTCGCCAGCTTTTCGGAGAGACAAGGAGAGCTGATATCAGTAGACGGGCGTTGTCCTCAAAACGCAATTGCAAGCGGCACTGATGAAGGAAAAGATGGGGCCTAAGTTCACTCGATATTTCTATAATCCTTCTCTGTGGATATGTATCTGTAGGTTTTCGAATGCAAAAAGTCGAATGAAAATCGTTATGATAATGAAGCTGCCCTGATCGTGGAAAGGCGCCATAGCCGAGAACATTCCGAGTCGATCGAATTGAGACATGATCGACGCAGTCCACGACGGCGACGACGCGTAAACGACGTTCAGCGTCGCATCCTTCAGATGAAGCGAGAACGCTCTTCAACCCCTCCCCTAGATCTCACCGCTCGCTCAGTCACCTCCGGAACACACCTCGTCCTACCCCTACCTCCAGAATGTCACAAGACACTGGCGAATCCCAATTACGCCGACGCTCGCCGACGACTGGCGGGCACGACCAAGAGAATGCTCGTCACAAAAGGGCTGCGACCCTCAAAGATCGTCATTAGGTATGTAGAGGCCGCCGCTCTATAAATTAGAATATAGGCTGTAAAGTGAGACACGTCCTCCCAAGCCAAACTCTGACGCTAGCGAAACAGGGATGACGGAATAGCTATCGACTGGTAAACGAATTTCACGCGCAGTCGACCTGTTTTTTGGAACGTGATACTCAAGACCGTCGCGCTTTAGGACAAGCGCGGTCCCGGTGTGGTCCGACACGTATCTTCCAGTAGAGTCGGGGTCGAATGCCATGACCGCGGCCGCCAGCTTCCCTCCTCGAGAAGAGCATGGGTCTAGGGAGAAAGCTATCCCTCCGATACCGGAAAATGAAGGTCGTATTGAGGATGAGGATGAGTCAGAGCTTGAGAATCTGGCGGCCGAGTTCTTCGTCAGGTGCGTCCAATCATATCTTCCAAGATGAAGATGACGAGCTGAAATGATAATGAATGTCGAAGATACGCGAGAGTTTTTGATACGGAAAGACGAAACATAGCAAATGCTTACCATCCGGATGCGAAGTTTTCGTATGCCGTGCACGAATTGGTCCAGCGAAATACACTTGCCGCCGCTTTCATGAACGTGAAGAAAGTCGAGCGCTTCGCCGCGTATAAAAATTCTCGTAACCTCAGTAAGTTTTTCTTCATCAAAGCTGAAAGATTTCCTTTATAGACAACAATTCTCAGTTCAGCATCACAACGGACGCATATACACGGGCCGTAGCGAGATCGAAGAAGCCATATCTTCCTTTGGTCACTACAAATTTTGTGAAACCTCCCCAGCTGATGTCCAATTCGACACGGTCCGTCTCGATCACTCCTTCGTCCAATTCCTTTGCCACGGGAATCTTTGCAACACTGCGGGTCAGATGATCTCATTCGAACAATCCTTCTTGCTTGTGAAGCCCGGTGAGAATAGGTACGCCGTTGTCCTTCCTTTCTTCTTCAAATCGTGATGCGAGGCAAAGAGTGCTCATTGCCAATGTATTAGAGATGCAGATGTAGATGCATCATCCGATCCGTGGCCTCTTTTAATAGTATCTCATCTATTAACAGTCCGAGATCCTTCTCTAATGCTAAAGGTTATTTGATGAATCTTTGCTTCGTTATTTTCAGACTGGGAGAAGGCTCATCTATCCGATTCGATGGTTTCAACAATCCTCGACTTGAGTCTGTTGATTTGAAAGGTGGTCCGGTCACATTATTTGCAGTTGAACTCCGTCAAAGATCGGGCTCGTTAAAGGGTTCCTCACTGCTCTCCGTTAGCTGACTGTCCTTTTTGTCGGGGGCGGCATCTAACTGGGACTGGATTTGAATCCAGCCTGCTGATTCTAAGCGCAGTGTATTCTTCTTCATTTGAATCGGGACTGGAAAGCGTTCGTATTGGGACCAGATTCGAAATCAGCCTGAAAGGTCATCTAATGATCTATGATCGAGTTTGAAGTTTCCAAGGACAATTTGCATTGCCCGTTCGACATTGTAAACGCAAAAGGAAAGAACTGAAATGGTCACATAGCAAGGAGAACAGGAAGAATAAGTACAGAACGATAGTAGGGCCGTCTATGGTTAGAATAAATTAGAGATGCGAAGGAAACGAAAGGAAGGGATGAGGGGTGTAATACAACAATATGCGATGCAAAAAACAAACAAACAGCGATCCTTCCAAGATAGCAGCACCTATGCCCAAAATACGGACCTGAACTCGAGAGAGCGGTCCACGTTTGCGACCCGCGCTTTTCTTTTCGTTTCCTTAGTAGCCGGAACCTCCACTCCTCCTTACTGTCGACCAGTACGCGGGTTGTTTGTTGCGGAGACTAGCGAGGAGGGACGCGATGATTCTGCGCGCCTGGGGCATGAGGTAGTTGACGTTCTGCGGTGTCGGATCCTCGCTGAGGCATTCCTCCAGCAACCCGCGCAGGTCTGTTAAGAAGGAGTTCATTTCGCTGCAGCAACAACGCGTCAGTCAGATTGGCGAACAAAAGATTTTTAGAGGATGAGGACGTACGTGGTGTCGATGCCGAGCTGAGCGAAGGCGGCCATGGTAGCGTGGAACTCGTTGCCGACGGTGACGAAGGCGTCGCTGACCTCGCTCTCGGAGACCTGAGACGAAGACCACATCTGGAGCGAGGCCTCCATGCGTCTGCATGCTTCGAGGAGGGCGGAGACGGAGGAGGGCACGTCACGGACGGTGCGTATCTGGGTTGGTCGTCAGGTCAGGTACGAGGCACGCAAAAAATACAGGGAAAAGACGGACGTTGTGGACGGGGCGGCCTGCGCTGTCGACGCTGTCTGTGCGCGAGTGCTTTGGTGAAGACATTCTGAGAGCTTGGTGCGACGAGGCAGCGGCGTAGGGGTGTTGAAATGGAAGGGCGGGGGGCAGCATTCGAGAGAAAAGGCGATTTATACTAGAAGGCACGGCTAAGCTAAGGTCAGGACAAAGTGCGCGCGTGCTGGTACAAAATGGGAAACGCGCACGTCGTCGGTCAACTCATATACGCTCGCGTCTCTCCTGGCAGAGGCTTGTGGAAGACCATGCTGTGAGCGTGATGATGGCTGGCGGCGCAACGATCTCCGCTTTCACTCTTTGTTGGCAGTCAACACAACGCAGATTTGCGCAGCCACGTGTAGGAAACACGCATCATCGACGACGGACCCATCCATCACTCGCATAACTCAAAACTCAAACGGGTTTGCAACTGAGACGCATACAGTAATCACAAGATCTCTCCTTCCCTTCCCAACACGAATGCTGTGTTCACGCTCGGCTTCGAGGGTCTCTGCTCGCGTTCACCTGCACCAGCTCCCCCACCTCTCCTCGAAACATTTCCTGAAAAACTAGTCAGATAATCGTACACAGAAAAAGGGGGGAAACGACATACGTTTGCAGTATACTCCTTGATCAGAGGCTGCGTTTGCCTCCATGCCCACCCAGACTGCGTCGACATCTGGTCTTGTTTGCTTGAGTCCGCCATCAGGAACCTCGCAACCCGTAGCTGAGCGGCCCGCGAACTCATCGCATGGTACTCTCGCACACTCTGCGGAAACTGTGCCTCCCGAACCCGTCGCTCCATCTCCTCCCGCTCCTCCATCTCAGCTCGTCTCTTCTGCAGCTCCGTCAGCCGTCGTACGTACTCGTATCGACTTCGCTCCAATGTATCACAGAAGCCTGTCTTCTCCAACTGTGTGTTGAGCCGTTGGAACTTCTGCCGAAGAAGATTATTAGACATTGCATCACCATTCATCACGTCCCCAGTCTGTTGTTGTGGAAAAAAGAAACAACACCCTGCTGATAACCGCTATACGCCAATGACGACCACCCATGCCAATAATGATGGACAGCATGCTCGTCAAACGACTTGCAATCTCCTTGTGAACGAAAACCTTAAGGATTATCCGCGGCTCGCGAACACGCATGGATAGAGCATCAACATTACGTCTAAAAGCCCTTTGTGCAACTTGGCATAAGAAGTCAATGAACCAATCCAATTAAGAGTAGAAGGAGAATTACGAACAGCGCCGCGTTGATGAAATGAGGCAGAACTCGCTTCGATTGTCCGTGGTTCACAGGCACGCAGGGATTGATCGAAGTCAGTTAGACATGCAAGTTACGTCGAGAAGCCTTTTGAGCAATCTGGCGAGATTGGATGGCAAACTAAGTCCAATCAAGGGAAGGAATATGACTGGCGCCGCGATGATAAAATGAAACAACTCAAAACTGGCGTTGCGTCTGAAAGTCGTTGCGCAAAGTAGCATAAGTGGACAGTAGGCCGAATCCAAATGAGAGCAAAAGGAGAAAAACGAAATGCATTGATATAACGTAGTGAAGCTGTAACTCACTTCGAGTCGCCGATAATGCTCTTTCCATTCGTCGTCATTCTCCCGATACTTCAAATCGTCCGTTTGGAAGTAGAAATCAAGGGCACCGTCGTTCGCCCTAGAGACCTCGCGAAGGAAGACCTCGAACTCGAGTTGCTCTTTCTTCAGCGTGTTGATTTCCTGTACGAGGCTCGTAGCGTTCTTCGGAGCATCAAGGGCAGTCTTCATCTCTGCCAACCTGACTTACGGGGTTTGGTTATTAGTAAGATCTGAACATCATCAGAGAGCACTGCGGTGCGCAAATGGGATGATGGTGGCAAGGCATGGCAGAGAGAAAGACGGCTTACGTCGGAATAGGTTGGCCCAAGTTGTTCATGACGAAATGGGCGAGCTCCTGCGCGTCGATGCCATCTTTTTCGTCGAGCTGCGAGGGGAAGGCGGCATCGGATTCGTCGAACCCGTTGCGACGAGCGTGGATGTAAGCGAGGGGAGGCCGTCGGAGGCTCATAGAAAGGGGAATATTATTTCGTCGCCGCCGCCGTCTTCGTCGTCGTGGGCAACTCGGGGTGTGCGCCGCTGGTCATCGCATCGAAGAACAGGTGGTCGTCGTGGACGCGGTGAAGCCAACCTTGATCGACGTTCGGCTCTTCCCAAAGTAGACATTCGTGCGTGGCCGAGCATTGCGCTTGCTCTGGTCCACCATGGCCCTGCCAACGAAAGGGCGCGTGATTATCGATACGACAGTCGGAGAGCTCGATATCGAGCTATGGGCAAAGGTATTTTCATGTTTGTCAAGCCTGCTCGCTGAAAATCGCGCCTGACATCCACCAGGAAACACCAAGGACATGCCGGAACTTCATCGCACTGGCCATGGAAGGTACGTCGCCCTTACCCGTTCGAAATATCACAGCGCGCTGATTTTCGGACTCCAACAAATTTACAAAGGCTACTATGACGGAGTGATCTTCCATCGGTGTGTAGTATGTTCGCACTCAAACACTTGGCGGTGCAGAAACGCTGAATGAAGCTCCATCATCATCGACTCGTTGTGAAACGCGTTTTGTTGCAGTGTCGTGCCGGACTTTCTCGTACAAACGGGAGATCGCACGGGAACGGGCGGAGGAGGAGAGTCGTTCTATGGAGGTGCGCCGACGGATTCAATTCTGTGGTTATTCATCATTTGTTGAGGGAAATGGTCCGCAGAGCCGTTTGAGGACGAGATTCATCCGCGGTTACGCTATGCTCATCGAGGGCTTGTTGGGATGGCTAATAATGGGGAAAAGAACTCGAATGACTCGCAGTTCTTCATTACCTTAGGTGGGTTGAGATTTATGGTGTTGTTGAGGAACATTTGTGAACATTTCACTAGACCGCGCCGATGAGTTGCACGGAAAGCACACATTGTTTGGGAGATGCGTTGGCGATACAATATACAGTAAGTGAGGAATTGAAGTCTTTGAATGCGTTCTTACACGTATTTCTCAAAGACGTGATGAAGATTGGTGCCTTGGGTTAGTAGTGACTACCATACGCTTTCTCCTCATCCTGAAACGTTACTTCCAAAGAGCTCGATGACAACGGAAAACCTGTATAGTGTGTATCATGTTTATTCCCTCTGCTTATATCTTATCCTGACGGATCAAAAAGCCCTCCGAAAATCAAGTCCATCCGAATTATCGAAAATCCCTTCGAAGATATTGTCCCTCGTATCACTGCCGCGGAGAAGCGAGCCCAACAGCTCGCAAGGGAACGCGCACAACGTGAGCGGGAAGAGGAAATGCGAAGAAAGGGAGCCAAGAAGTAAGTACTTACATCCCTCGATTTCTTCCATAGAAATGACCGTCGAACTGAAGGATCTTCTGTTGGCAGGGATGTTAAACTATTGAGCTTTCAAGACGAAGAGGAAGAAGAAGAAAATTTGACGTTCAAAAAGAAAGCTATCAGCAGACCTGACCGTGAGTTTACTCACCTGATTTATCCGGGATTCCGAAACTGAGGTGACATTTCATTAGTGATCGATAATTCGGAGCAATTGGCTCTAAGTCTGAATCCAGATATGCTCGTACCCTCAAAGCAATCCGGCTCGAAAGAAAAGTCAAAATCGTCAGACACGAAGGTCGGTTTCTCGATTAATTGTAACTGGACAGCACAAACAGATTTTATTGAACAGGAAAAATCGAAAAGGCAGAAAGAAGATTCCTCAATTGTTGGGATACGCGAGAAGCACGCAAAGGAGGAACAGAGTGTACTGTAAGTACCGTGGTTTGATAGTCTGACTTGAGTTCATGCTAATCTTTAAATTTTGTAAGGACTGAACGTCAAAAGAAAATAGACGAGCTCGAGAAAGATATTCGAAGAATGAAGAACAAACAGGAGGGCGGCTCAGACTCCGAAGAGGAACGCGCTAAACGGAAACGGAAAACGACCTCATATCTTGATGAAGAATTCGCGCGCTACGAGAAGTCGAGAGGGCTGAAGAGCAAGAGGGACGGGAAAGGGAAGAAAGTGCGGGATGAGGGAGACATCTTGGCAAAGATGAGCGCGTTCAAGAGCAAGATCAAAGGCGTTCTGCCTGAGGACGATGCGGAGGAAGGCGCTGAAGCGGACGAGGTGGAGAAGACTGGAGAAGGGGAAGCTGGGATGGAGGTAGATGATGACACTGGGTTCCTCTCACATAAACTCTACTTCCCGAAGGGCAATGAGGAGGAGGTGTCGAAGGCTGAGCGGGACTATGAAGTGATCGATCCGCGACAACGTAGCGCTCGTGCACGGGAAGAGGAGCGAGAGAAGAGACGACGGATGAAACCGAGAGATGGCGGACGAGGATCTCGCAGATAATACGAGTCTTTTCCTTCGTCTTTTCTTCATTTCAATGTCAAGTACATGTATTCATTCCACTTTGCTTCAATGCGATCTCCTGTGTTTATTCTTTTACAACAAAGAAAACAGATCTCTTATCAAAAAAAATTGAGATTTGATTACCGGCTTTCTTTTTCAGCGTCACACCTTCACCGATTTCATTTCCCCCCGCATCGTCCATGTCGCAATTGTGCTCAAAGAGAATTCGAGTCAGGCGTCGCTTTGGGAGATGTCATGGCTGTTTACGAAAGCCGCAAAGAGCAGGCGGTGCGGACGATGCCAGAAAAGGAAGCTCGCTCTGTTGCCACCTCTTCCACTCTCCCCGCCATCTCGCCCGCCTCCTCAGCGCCCTCCCCGACGTTGCATCCATCCATCATGGCCTCGAAGGCGGCGGTCAAGCGCGTGAGTCCTCCATTTCACCCTTTCTTGCATGATACTGCGGCCTCGATCACCGCCTGACACAGCTTCGCTACAACAGTTGTCCAAGGAGTATGTCGCCATGCAGAAGGACACCCCGCCCTTTGTCTGGGCAGCGCCAGACGAGAAGAACATCTTGCACTGTGAGTTCTCTTCTCGAATGCTGAAGTTCGCTTGTGTTGACTCCGATTGTCGGCTAATAGGGAACTATATCATCGTTCGTTGCATTCAGTCCCACGTCATGTCTTCCTTCTCATTAATCCCATCCTTTCCTGCAGCGTGGCCCGCCAGACTCTCCTTACGCCGGCGGAGAGTACTACGGACTCATCATGTTCCCCTCCGAGTACCCCTTCAAGCCGCCAGGCATCAAGATGGTCACCCCCTCTGGCCGCTTTCAGCCTGACAAAAAGATATGCTTCTCGATGTCCGATTTCCACCCAGGCTCTTGGAATCCAGCATGGAGTGTGGCCACCATGTACGTGATGAACGCTTTTCTACGAGGATGGAACTAATACAATACATCTACAGCCTCACCGGTCTCCTTTCTTTCATGCTTTCGGACGAAATGACCACGGGCTCCGTCACCACCACGGTGGCCGATAAAAAAGCGTATGCTAGGTTTTCGCATGCTTGGAATTGTCAGCAGAAGAGGTTTAAGGACGCATTTCCCGAGGTACGCCCCAAGATCTTGCTATCTTGTCTTTCGTCTGTGCTTCGTCGGTTCCCAGATAACCTGTGGAGAACTGATAATCACATGGCATTCTTGTTGTTGTTGCTACGCGATTGCACCGATTTGTTCTTTACGCTGACCGTGCCTCTTTTCTCGTAGTACTGCGAGCCGGTCATGAAGGATCTCCCGAACATGGCGGAGAAAGAGCTTGGGGGCTCGCGAGCGCAGCTCCCGCCAACGCCAATAAACACTACGCCGCCTGTTCCGTTACCGAGCGGTTCGTCGTCGTCAGCTGAACAGAATCGTTCGCTGACTGAAGTAAAGAAGGATCTTCCGGTGCAGCAGGCGCCAAAGGAACAGCTGAATGACGGATCCGGTGGTGGGGCGGGAAAGAATGCCCTGTCGTGGGGGCATGTCCTGTGGAATAGGTGGTATTGGGGTCTCTTTCTTGCCGTTGCGTTGGCTCTTTCGAGAGTGACTAGCAATGTGTGATACTCTGCCTCTCCCGTTTTGCATATATGCAAGATGTTTTACCCCGCGTTGCCCAGATGGACACACTACTGTGACCTATGATTTTAGACGACTTCACGATTTCTCTCTCCTCAAACCCCTCTCCTATTTCTTGCAACCCCGCACACTCGTCTCAGCCGGCGAATTCCGCAAAAATACCCTACGCTCTCTGGATTTCCATCGCTTCTCTATCATCTTGCTATTTATCATGTAAATTTTCACCCCCCAAGTTGACATACAACTCTCCTTTGGCGTTTCTCTCCTCATCTCTAATACATACATGTGTAATTGTGTAAAAAATGGTGTACAATTGGTTACTGGCAACGAAAGAGATCTGATGATTTGCCTCATTGACGTGTAGAGTCGGTTTGAATTGAAATGTTGTGTATCGCGAACTTTTGGAATTGATGCAGATCTCGTTAGAGAGAGTGGATACACGGTCAAGGCGAAGTTTGAGAATACTCCTCAGATCAGAAGCATGGTCGGAAAGATCACGCAATCTTTGAGTACAAGTATCAGTAGATTCTCAAATTACGACCCGTCAGAGTCGTTTTGCATTGCGGCATTTGGCACAGGTGCCACAGGAAGCATATTGCTTCATATAAGCTTCATATTTGGCAAAACGAGGATGTTTGTTTGATTTGAAGTAAGATTTGTCTTCTACGTGTACTCACAATCAACCTATGATGCCAAGGCAGAAGTCCAGAGTCGCTGGATATGTCCACGGTCTGCAGAAAGCAGCGGTTCGACCTCCCGCCAGATACTCTTCGAAACGGATTCCAAGTCCATCCCTGCATCGACTGTCGTCCACTTCCAACTCTCCTTCTCATTTGCTTCTGTCGCGATCGTAGAGAATATCTCCCTCACGCGGCGCTGCATTCCCTCCTTCTCGTATCTCTCCTCCCCATACCCTCCTCGCTCTTTCGCCTTTTCGGGTGAAATATCCAGGAACAGCGTCAGGTCGGGAGCCGGGAGGGAAACGTCGGGCGAGCGGCACCACTCGAAAGGTAAGCCTTTGGAAGCAGAGAAGGCGACTCCTGAAAACGCGTAGCGGTCGCATACGATTGAAGTGCCAGAGGCGAGTGCCCTCTCGATATTCGACCTACACGATCAATCCAATCGGAAGGCGGAACACAAGGGAAGGGTATATGCGTAGCGGCCATTTGAAATGTGTTATACGTATGAGCCCAATCAACACGGACATATGGTAGGACGTACGCTAGTTCCCAGCGATTCGCGGAGAAGAGCAGATGAATCGCGTGGTCGTCGATATCCGACTCTGAGCGCAGGTAGGCGTCGATCATCCTCCCGATCGGCGTGGTTCTATCTGTCCTATGAAGACCACGTTGGTAAGAAGATTCATAACATGTCAGTAGCTCCGGTTCATTGTCGAGAACGAAACGGTGTCTGACCAGGAAATTTCATGAGTGTCGCTGAGACTCCGGTTTCCTCGAGACGCGAGACCAAAGCTGCAGCCTGGGTGCTTTTCCCCGACCTATCGAGCCCTTCGATGACGATGAATATCCCACGACGATTTTCTTCAGGCATAGCGGATCACAGGTGCTTGTCTGGTGCGGGAGAGGCTTCGTCAAGAGAGATGATGGTGGTTAAGACGAAGAGCGCAAGAGAGAGTGAAGAGCGCGTCAAGGCGCGTCGTCGCGTCTTTCCCTCGTCTCCCACGATTTTTGTTATGACCGAGAAGCCCGACCATGCCAGAGAGTGTCAAAGAAGTCGTAAAGAAAAAATTACTCCGATGATCAGCTGGATCAGTTACTGAAATACTCATTGACTACGTTCGACTCGAAGGACATTTATTTCGAAGGAATCGGAAGGATGACAGGACTTTGGATAACTCGATACACTACGATCGCACCCTGGGCAGGAAAAGGATAATTACTGGCAGGAACCGATGAGCATGGTAGCACAAATTATTACCAACGTTAAAGAGGATTCCATCTAAAGTACATGGAATCAACCGTATGGTTTTCTTCGGCGACACAGCACCCGTCTACATAGACATAAGAAGCAAAAAATTTCATCAGTGAATCTGTGCGCCGTAGACAATATCCAAGAGCGTACGTAAATCAGAATCATACAAACGCTGGCCACGGTCCTAACATCAATTTTGCCGAGCGGTAAAGGAGAGACCCCAGCCGTTTAGAAACCTCAAACTAGTTTTCCTTTCCCGAGCGTGAGCTACACATGTCCACCAACCTTTCGGGATTGGACGTGGAAGCGTTCACATGAGATGGTCAAATTCCCCAGAACTGGGCAAACAACATGAGCATGTCCCTCGCGAAAGGTCTTTTCTTCGAAAAGATGATCGTCAACAATGACATTCTTCAAATTGAAACTCTCGAGATCGCCGATGGGGTTCAAAATTCCCCTCCAGAGCTGCGCGCACTCTTCGTACGAATCCCGGAATTTCTTGGCGCTCCATTTCGATCCGTTAATCAACAAATAGAGGAGATGATGGAGGTGAGTGAAGATAGAGATAAGGTATCTCCAGTTGCCAGCGGTGTGGATACATTGGCGTAAACAAAAGCCTGGACCTACGCGCTGGGCTTTTCGCTGATTATTGCAAAAAGAGGACCGCCATGTCAACCTTGAGATCACTGCAGACTAGCGAGTAGATTCAATAAATTCCCATTGAGCTTCGTGCGCTCCGCTACCAGCCCCTCCGTACTTCGAGTTCGATCGGACTGCCAGCCATTGCGAAACAGCCTGAGGAGGTCACATGTACGCGTCGCTGGTTGTTGTCCTCGAAATCCTAGCGGAGCGTAAACTTGCCCTCTGAGAACCTATAAAGTCAGCTTGATTTCGCCTCTGCCTCTCAAAACAACTTCTCCCTCGACCACCACCATAACTTGCCTACCTCGAGCCATTCGTCCCCTGCCACCACCACTCTTCATCTTCGGCAGTGCGGGACGACCAATGATATGATTAGGCTCCGTCGGTATGAGTGCCACTAGCTCAATGCTGTTTTCGTTCGTTGACCAGTACTTCTCCTAGCTTTAGACCGCACACCCTCGCAACAATGGCCAAATGCTGTCATGAGGATTGCGGTGATGTGCACTTGCGGCGTGTCGAGGTATGCTTCCTCCTAGTTTCTTCGTCCTTGACGAGGCTGACCGATATTCGAGGTGTAGGCGGTGGCAAAAGGTCGAGGCCAAGCGGGATGAGTCGTCTCCGTGCGTGTAATCCAGTGTAAGACGCGAGGGTCGTTCGACGGTAAAGCAGATTCCGGGACTGTCCTCTCCTCGAGGTGGTCGACTGTGTCACTCACCACTGTCGTATTCCCGCTCTCGTGCATCGTGATCCTCGCATTCGCCTAGCTCCGGGTAGTGGCAGGTAAGCCTCGTCGTTTCTGTATGCAATCTGTTGTCACTGACGCTTGACGTTCTCCAGCTCGCCATCTCGGAGTCCTGTATTCCCTTTCTTATTCTTTTTCCTTCTTCCCCTTTTCCCTTCCTCCCATGACTCAACACCTTCCTATAAACCTCGACTCGGGCGACTTCACATCAGCACTCGGGCTGCGTCCCATCGTAAGCCGTGCTAGTGCGACCCAACTTGAAGATGGTCGTGCTTGTGCTTTGCACTGTACGGGAGTTGTCATCACCATCCGCCTGCAATTGCTGCAGGAGGCATCTACCCATTATGAGCCGCGATATTCTTTGTCCGTATATAGGGCTTGTATGGTCGAGGATCCTGGAGGACGTGCGCCACTGTTAGATGTGGGCAGAGTGGATGGGACTCGCTTTCCTCGCCCATCCGATTTTTCCCAAGTGGTTTTTCGGATGAGAGGTTTTATGCACCCATTCTGCACGTTCGACTGGCTTCCTTGGGTGCAATGAAATATGCCCGGCGCAATCTTGCGTTGACCTTCATAAAATATTTCTTGTGTGAACTGAGTTCGAGTTCGGTTCGACATCGTGGTTCGTGTCCAAGATGGTTTGCTCCTCCTTTCTTTCTCGTGCCATGATCTACACTGTGACTCTCCTTCGTCAACGACATTTCTATCACCACCTCGCTATCGTTACTGCGTTGACTCGAGCAGGATTCAAGGGCTGCATCGTGCCGTAGTATCTGCCAGACCACTTCACCAAAAATTCTCCTCGAGCGCGCCGTCCAGACGCCAAAACCGACAAATATGAAGCCGACCAGTAACTTGAACGTCCACAAGCCACCTCACTCATAACCTGCAATATCCTCCTAAGGCGCTCCTTTCTCTCTCTGAAAATACTTTCGCTGTCGCTGGGCCTTGGAAGAACTTTAAGTTGCGATGGTTTCTGAAGTGTCGGATCGCAAGTCGGCTTCTTCAAATATCTCTCAACAGTGCGACTCAAACTTGAATAAACCGATAAGGCTACCAAGAAGCTCGGTTGACGAGCCTTTCTTCAGTCAAAGGCGCAGTCTTCTCCAATGCTGTCTCGTCTTGCAAGAGGCCAACGGATAAGCTTGTAATGCGCACGCTATCATCGACGACCAGCACCCGCCGCCTATGGAACTTTTACGAAACTTTAATTCATCTCTTTCTGCTCCGGATCGCTTGAGCTTTATTCTACCGCACTCAAGGAAACGTGAAAGCTCGTGGATTCGCTATCTCGTCGGCGATTTTCTTATGCGGTCTTACATGTACATGACTACTGTTCGAGCCCCCTTTCATACAATCTATTTCGTTAGCTCCTCTGGGAATTTGCTTAACGTACTGTGGTTTCGGAGTTTCTCCTCGTACAGGTGCTATCCATGCGCATCGTTCTGTGGACATTGAAGTAGACAGAGTATATCCACAAGGCACAGATTATCGAAGAATTCTGCACAAATGTCACGCACTCTTGACCTCTCGCCAGATTTTACGACAGACGGTGTAGTCTCCTATCCCATTAGGCATCCAAGAATTGGGCAGCGTTCAATATATATTTCGCTTTCTTCGTACATTGTGCATTATTCTGTTCTGCCCTCCAGACCTCTTACCACTCACAATAACTTATTTTGTAGTCTACGCGTTTTTTTCAGATCGAGAATTTGTTCGCAGACAGTGTCAAGAGGGATGATCTCTTCCGATCGGGACTTCTGTCCTACATCATCCCGATTCCTGATGTTCACGGACCGTGCCTTTTGTTCCTGTTCACCGACGACTAATGAGAGAGTTCGTAAGGGACATAACTCGAAATTGATATAGCTCTAAACCATACCAAAGATGAAGTTGTATTGCGAGACCTCGCCGTTTCGAATCTTCTTGCCAAGAGAGTTGTCGCTGTCGTCGACGTCCGCGAAGATGCCGAGTGACGAGAGCTTGTTGGCTACTTCGGACGCATATTCTTGCTGCACCGTTGAAACATTAAATGAGAACTCCACACGCTGACATGCGGCATTTCACTCACGAAGGGGGCCGCGATTGGGACAACCAAGACTTGGCGCGGGCTCAACCAGAATGGCCATTTGCCGTACAGATGTTCAGTGAGAATTGCCATGAAGCGTTCCAGACTACCCAAAATCGCGCGATGGATGATAACTGGGCGCGGCATCGGCTTCTCTGCGTCACCATCATCAGGTCCTCGATACCTGAGCTGGAAACGCTCGGGAAGCTGGAAGTCAAGTTGGCATGTGGCGCATTGGAATATACGCCCAAGTGCATCTCGAATTCCGATGTCGATCTTGGGGCCGTAGAACGCACCGTCTCCAGGTTTCTCTTTCCATTTTCCAGGCCGGAATTTGTCCAATGCGTTGCTTAATTGCTAGACATAGGATCGACACATGTCAGAAGGGCATGAATCCGATTACTAGGTAAACTACTACAGACCTTCTCAGCTAAATCCCATGTCTCGATTTCACCGAGGTAGTTGTCGGGTCGTGTGGACAATTCGAGTTCGAACGTGAAGTCGAATAATCCGTAAACGCTTTGCATGAGATCAAAGATTCCAGCGATTTCATCCTCGATCTGTAATCGTAAATGCCGATTACAATAAGTGTTGGAACAACAGTCTGGAATTAGCGCTAACCTGAGACGGCATGCAGAAGATATGCGCATCATCCTGAACAAACCTTCGTACACGAGTAAGTCCCGTCAAAGCACCGGAAGCTTCATTCCTGTGCAAAACACCGAACTCCGCCATACGAATGGGAAGCTCCTTGTAGCTACGGTCTCGGCTGTCGAAGATCAGACAATGCCCAGGGCAGTTCATTGGCTTCAGTGCCCATGACTCCTTCTCGACTTCGAGCGTGAACATGTCGTTCTTGTAGTTTTTCCAATGTCCGGATGTTTCCCATAGCTTGACGTTGAACATATTGGGTGAGATGACTATACATTTGTTCAGGAGCCCAAATGTGAAGAGTCTCGTAGCTTACTTACCCTCTTGGTATCCACGTTTTGCTAACTCGGACTTAAATTGTGCGGAATTAGCAAAAGAAAACAGATGAACTAAAAATGCATACCCTCATGAGTTCGACAAGGCAATTATACATCCTCGTACCGTGTGGCAGGAAGAAGCAGCTTCCAGGAGATAGATCATTGAAGAAGAAAAGCTCTTGTTCCTTCCCTATCTTTCTATGGTCTCGTTTAGCAGCCTCGGCGAGCATCACTTTGTGCTCGTCCAGTTCTTTCTTGCTCGGGAAGGAGATACCACTAATACGCTGTAACGAGTCATTGCCTGGTTCACCAAGGAAGTATGACGCAGAATTCTGTATAAATGTATCTCAGTCGCATGAAGTTATTGGTTGAGTTCGTGTTCACTTACCTTAGCGACCATCATTGCCTCGATGTGACCTGTATGAGGGATATGTGGGCCAGGGCACAAATCAATCATGGGACCGCAACGATATACCGTAGTGGACTCTCCATCGGGCACCGTTGAATTGATAAGGAATTTTTTATACTTGTTATACTGGAAAGATGATAAGCAAACAAGAACTCATACCTTCTGCGAAGACCCACCTCAAACATCTTGAGGAGATTTTCTTTAGATACCACAAGGCGCTCGAATTTCTGCTTTTGTTTGATGGCACCATCTGAGAGTTTCTCGAGCGCAGGAAAGTCGGTCGGGTGAACCACTCGATTTTCGATCGCTATTTCGTAATAAAACCCGTCCTCAGTCGGAAGGCCCATACATAGATTGCAACCGTAGTACAATTCCGCTGCTTCACCAAGGACGTGCGCTGAAGAGTGCCAAAACACGCTCTTGCCTGCAACGCCGAATGTTAGGTTTACTGTTGTGGTAGACATCTCGGACACCAACCATCTTTGTGCGTGAAGTCCAACAATTCAAGCGACACAGATTTTTCCAACGGGCGTTCAAGGTCCCATAGCACTTCATCGACCTTTTAAGCGAGTTAAAACGGCAATATTATTGGAAGGAGACTGCAACGCACCTTCGAAATCACAATCCGTTCACCAAGACTGGGAGAGATGGATTTTGCGATGTCAATTGGACGCGTCTCCCAGCTTGTTCCGGAGCGCACTGATCCATCTGGCAGCTTGATGCAGATTTCTTGACGTGGTTGTTCTAATGCACGGAAGTTTAGATACGAACAATCCTTCCGAGTCGGAGAACGTACGTTTTACCCATTCATCGTACTCTGCCTTGAGCTTGTCGAAAAGTTGGATACGATGATCGATGTAACTCGGGGAAGGTTTTAACTACCAGCCTCGCGTCTTCAGAAAGAGAATCACGTATTTCTTTTCCAAACACACCTTGAGAGGATGCTCTGACGACGAGGTGGCCTTCGCCTTAGGCTTTTTCGAACCGCCAGCTGTCGAGCTAACTGGTGCTGGTGCAGCTACTGATGCCATTGCGAACAATCTTGTCTGTAGAACACGAGAAGATGGACGAATCTTGCAAAAATGGCGACACTGGCATTGTGGCAAGCAAAGAGTCTGAGCATGCAAGTCAGTTTGCTGATGCGCGTTTCTGGTTAACCCAATCGCGTGCCACCGCCACGACACAACTTCAAGTTGAGCTTGAACCGTAACGGCTTCGGACACGAATGCGGCCCAGGCTCGACCTTGTCATAAATGCACCAAAAGCAATGAATCATATTGCAAAGCGATAAAGTGACTACATATAGGCCTGGGAAGGAAACAAAGTTTCTGAAGGGCCTTTTCAGCCGGAATAATCTGTAGGAAGGGTTTACATTAATATTCAAGTTGTGTCCTGATGCTATGTCCTTCAGCAACAAATAAGCCGCTGAAGAACCTTACAGACCCCATGAGTAAGTATACGTGTGGACAAACTTTGGAAACGTACGCTGTGAACATCCTAACCCGAACATTACTGTTCGTCAAGTATATTCACGCTCCTAGAGGGTTCGCGTTGTAAGCGAAACTTCCTCCCCATAACCCTCAGTGCCCTTCAACTTTACACGTAAATCTTCAAGTTTGTCGTAATTCTTTGGAAGGCACAAGTAAAAGTGCCTCAATTTGTCTCTCCGCCCCCGGCGTGAAGTATACATGTCCGCCAGTTTTTGAGGGTCAAGAGACACTTGACTACTGGAAAACATGAAATCCTTCAGACGTGGACAGACGACATCCCCACGTCCTTCGCAAAAGGTCATCTCCTCCAGGAGGCAATCATCCACGACGACGTCCTTCAGTTTGAGGACTTCAAGGCCGGAAAGAGGGTTTAAGATATTTCTCAGGAGCTGAGCGCATTCTTCGCGCGATCCCTGGAATCTTTCGACGGTCCAAGGCATCCCGCTTAATATCAAGTGACGGAGAGGGGGACGCGAACGAGATAGGAAGCTTAAGATACCCAGCAACATATCCTTCGAGACTTGTTCGTTGAAGTAATTGGGTTCGCGAATGTTGAAGTAACTCAGATTCGGGCATCTGAGCCATCCGATGAGATCCAGGACCAATGTTCGATGCTCATTAAGAATTGTAAGCTCGGTGAGGGAAGACAAATGTAAGGGATTTCCCGTTGCGAATAAAGGTCCGTCTGCGCGATCGCGAGAAATATTAGCCCCGACGTCAAGAATGCAGAGATTGGGGGATGCCAGGAGCAATTTTCGGATGCTGGGGATATCCGAGTTGTTACCCGTGCCGATATTGAGACGAAGGATTTTGAGATTCTCAAGGAGTAGGTTTTGTGGCATGTCTAAGACTAGCTTTACGCCATAATACACATCCAAGGATTCGAGTTGCGAGCAAACGGAGAAGTGGAGAGTCACGGGGATCAGCGGCCAGCGAGGGCCTACATCGAGATTCATGCAGAGGCTTTTTAAGGATTTGGCATTGATCGTGATGTCTTCGTCCCATGGACGATGGTATACCACAGTCAACGAAACATTATTCCAACGATGCTGCTCACCGAGGAGCAAGTTGAAAAGTATTCGGCAAATTTCGCTCTGGGGGGTGAGGTCCTCGCTGAGAACGAAACCGGAGGCTTCAACGTCAAGCGGGGCGTCCAATGAGTTCCTAATCCATATTCGAAGCATGCGCAAAGCTGCCGAAAGTAGAATTTTGGATTCGTTCAATGACTCCAGATGAATCTCGAGAGCGCTCCAGAGGTAACCTCGAGACAAGACGAGATCGCGCCAGGCGCGACGGACGAGGGAGAAATTCATCGGGGAGACTCGATTGATGTCGAGCTTGGATTTAGCCTCTGGTGAGGCGATTAGCTCATCATCGCCCTCCATGATGAATTCTATAGGAGAAGTCGAGTATTTCGCTGGTGAAGCGTGCCAGAAGATGAGCTCAAGTAGATCATCAGGGAGGTGTTCCATGATCTGCAAGGATATTGTTTGATTAAAGACGAGATTAGAGATAACCCTTGAAAACACAAACAGAATCGAGATCAATACGATCCCGCTCTGATCGATACATAGAGATGTCTTACCAGATTCACGTCTTCAATCGCAGTAGTTTTCCAACCCGATCGTCCAACGATTCGTCCGCTAAAACGTCCTGGGGCCTTTCAAAAGCTGTCGTCGCCCGTCGCCGTATCGTAATAGTCTTCCACGCCACGTCGACTGAGTTTTATCACGAGTTTACAGCAAAGTCTGAGCTTGTAACATACCTGAGACGAATCAGAGTTTGTGAGAGTAGTAGAGCAGGATTTCGTTCAACTTGAACTTGAACTTGACGCAACGCTGGCACCAGGCCTTTCTAGGTGGCTGTTCGCCTTCGGCTTTCTCCGACATACCATTGACCACCCAGTCGCCAACCGACCCGTTTCCCCTCTCTTTCTCTTTCTATGCGTGACACTGATATTTTTCGGTCATTCATGTTGGGTCTGGGAGAGTGTGATTTGATGAGACCTCTCTCTTCAGGATAACCTCGGACACTACAACGCATCGACTGATTGTCTGTACTTGCAGACCTCGAACAAATACTCATTCCTGCCATGCATGTGCAAGGTTCAAAGCATTTTCCCGTTGCGTCCACTTACAGGACGTTTACTGCATTGTTATGATTGTACCCAAAACTAAGGGCTTAGAAAAATTTGTCTTTCTGCGACGTTACCTTTACAATGAATGTTGCAGAAAACCGTTCACATAAAACGGCACGACGGAAAACATTGTACAGACGTCGCACCCTGAGCTGAACAATCGGACTCTCCAATCCTTGGCTAGCAAGTAGAGACGGAATTTTTTTTGAATCAGAGATGCAATTTCTGAGGATACTCGACGTTTCCAATGACCGAATAGAAACTTACTTCTCTACGCGTGAAATACAACTTCGCTGACGTTGACTTTATTGGTTGACATAGAGAGAGAGAATTTGGACTTCAATGAGCATTCGTCACAGGCCCTAAAGGAAGTACTACGGAGATTCTCAGCAATGTGGTCGAATAGATCTGGCTCTCGGGGGATTAAGTTTCGCGTGACCGATGCGTCCGTAACTTCGTAGGAGTCCTATTCGTGAAATTTCCTATTCGACCTCCCAGGCGTCGGCGTCCAAGTACCACAAAGACCGGAAACCGCTGAACCCGCGCCGCAACGCGTCAAAGACAATTGAAAGTTCGCTCCTAACGGTTCAAATGACCGACTCGTGATGCGCGTGATGTTGGGAAACAACAATGTTGGGCTGTCTAGAACGCACTGGTTGTGCCCAGATCCGGGTGTGCAATTGGATCGTCGGTTCCAATGAATGCTATAGGACCAACTTGAAGGGAGCGCGTACACGCACGGGAACCTCTCCCACAAACCCGCATACGCACGATCTGCCAGTTACTGATCCAGGTCCTCGAGATCGCGATAAGAATAAGAGATCCCGGGTACTCCTCACCCTTGGGACTAGATTCTCGAGATTAACGCTCTGGGTAGCGAATATTGAAGTCGTAGCTTCCAAAGGCACTGAATTTCGAAGGTGAGGACCGTCGTTCTTTCTTACCTTGAGTAGGCAAGAGTATTGGGACCCAAAGATGCACTGTGAGCTGGGACCCGTGACCTTTGATCCAAACGGTGATGAGTTTTAAAAGTAACGGCTAAAGGGATGAGATCGCCGGACACTCCGCCGCTCAGCATAGCACCTCCGACAAAACCATAAATCTAAACTTTCATTAACAAACAGCGCCAAGAGAAACGAGGTCACGACGAACGCACGAAAGCCCATTCGAGAGAGAATTTCAACCGCAGCTGAATGGCAGAGTTCGTCCAGGAGACCGCATGAGCCGAATTCTTCTCATGCACCGTTTCGACCTGTTTCAAATGCTGGCAAGCCTGAGAGCGTCGCCTTTTACACAGAACGTGGCGAACTCCCAAACCGCCATTTTGCCTTTCTGGAGATGAGAATATTTGGATGAAGAGTGGGCAGAGGCCCGATTGTCTGTAATCGATTGGCTATTATCGTGGTTGTTCTCGTGATTTAGTAGTTGCGTGTTAAAATCAAGTATCCGGGACGACTTAGCGACGTCGGTTGGGATTTCTTGAAGGTCAAAGGGGTGGAATTGAAGCCCGTAAAGTCCACTCCGTTATTATCGTGGCATCTGGTCGTCCCGACGTCGTCTGCGGTACCGGACGGCTTGGAGGCGCGCATCGGATGCAGTCTCTTTCGTTTGACGGTCGACTGCCCTGCACGTTCGAAATAGAGTTGGCACGTCTTCCAAGGACGTCAGAGCGAATGAAGGTTTCGTCCCAACAAGCTTGGCTCCTCGAAACCGATGTCTCGTCCCACTGCTCGAGGGAAAGTCAAGTTCATTGAGGTAGTAATGAGATGGCTGAAGGAAGAGAGTCCCCAAACCCCCAGACGAATTTCAAACGCATGGGCTATGAATAGGCGTCTATGAATGGAAGAGGATTGACGAACCTCGTTCATAGCTCAACATCCTTGCCTCCCTCCTGCTGTCCTTTGGGAGCCTCCACCCGAGCGATCGTCAAGCTCCGTGCATGAAGTATACACGTGCACGTAGCCGCTGTATCTACCCCTAGGATGCTGCCACGAACTGCGAGACACGCAGCTTTGACTTACACACGGCGAGGAATGGGTTTCGACCCTGTGTGCGTCCAGTAAAACAAAGAAAAAGAAGTGTAGCAGGCCGTGACGAGAAAATGCACAGAAAATATTCTCACCTGGTTGGCACGGGTGAGCGATATTTCCCTGCAAGGCCGACACGTTGAGAGTTCTTTCTTGTCGGTCGCAGAAAGCAGCGATAACGACTCCAAAGGGCAAGCTGTGTATTTTGGAGTTAACATCAGCCAAGATTTGTCCATGCAGCTGCGTTCGTGAGACGTGAGACATCTCGGTCTACAGACATGGGTGGTAATCTCACCCAGCGTTAGCCAAGAGAGTAACATACTATATGTGCGAATGCGCGCCTTCCATCGCGCACTGGGGATGAGCTAAACCTAAGTTTCAAATAACACAGTGAACGGAAGTGTACGGCCGTAGGGACGGTGGACCGCGTCCTGCACCGATGAGCAAGGACTTAAGGACTAAACCAAAAAAAAGTTTGCGTAAGTGGAGTGGACAGACGACATCGAAAATCGACATGACCCACCGATCACGGATACATAGTGCATGCATGTAAGTCGAGAAGGCAAACTACCCTGCACAAGCAGAGATAGTGACTGAGCGCATCGAATTGAATCGAGTAACTTGCTGTCATCCAAAGAAGCCTAGCCCTTTCGTCCAGTGTCCGGCCTTCAAGGTATAGGTGAATTAAAGACGAGCTTGAGAGCCGACAAGACAACGTGTAAGACAAATAGTTCGCACCTTGAGACAAGTAACACGCCTTTGGGTAAGCCTGGGGCATCGAGATCTCAACTCTACTCCTAGCAGGATGTCGGAATCCTTTCTAGATAAAAATGCTGCGTCGGGGTCTGGTCCATGGATAGGCAGTTTCTGGCAGCGGGCGGATGGTCTCACCGTAGTCCAGCAATAGAGGGACTGCATCACCGGTTTGACCTCGTCATCACTCCTTTTTGGAATGTTCGAAATAATTTGTCGTGACGATTCACATCGTCAAAATTCGGTGGGACGTAGTCGATGTCTGACACGAGCAGAGCGCTCTCCGTCGCTTTGAGAATTGACTGATTGGACCAGCGAAGAATGATGGATAGCAAAGCTATGAGCATGAGAGCACAGTCGCAGCGGCCTTGAGAGCGGGCGGGTGTTCGTGAGACGAGGAGAGAGAAAATGAAAACTCGAGCCTGTCGCATAGGCGAAAATAAGAGGGCGACGTGTGAGGCGCGATGGTCGAGTACACGGGTTGTGTTGCACGCACGCCCGGTACCATGGATTCTGAGCATCGCTGATGGTGGGCTCGGAGGACAGCGCAGCATTGACATGAGAGGAAGTCGAAGGGGCGCCCTGGCTGGGCAGGCGGCGAAATCCTGAAGGCAAAAACTCTCTCGCGCCATAGCGGCGGACTCGGTTCTCTTCGAAAATCCGCGCCTTTTCATTGAATACCGCCTGAGAGCGTCGGGGGTCTGAAATAAGTCATCATCGAGCTTTGAGAACCCGGCTAGCGCAAAATCTTGTTATGATTTCTGACCTTACCATTAGCTTCATAGACCTCTATCGGACCGTCAGAGCGAACAGACGCACATGGATTCGGGACACTCGTTTTCGATGTATCGTGATTGAAAATTGTTCTTCAAATGTCTCACAAGAAGCTGTGTTACCACTGCAACACCAGAGAATCGTTACATTAGAAAATCTAAAGCAAGATTTTCAGAAGAAGATGTCAGATTTGCCGTATCATGAGCAACAAGAGCAACTTCAACCGTACTTGTATGAGACGAAGAGACTCAGAGAGGCGAACGAGCCTTTTGTTGTGACGGCGACAAACTTGAAACAATGAAAGAGTTGATCGAAAAAGCCCAACCGACGTTTTTGCCTTTTTGGGAGCCTGTGCAGATTAGTCAGCAGAATTCCGCCAACTTGTTTGTTTGACGACGAGGACGACGAGGACAGTGATTGCGACGAACAGGCCGTCCTCATCTCTTTATCTTCTTTGCAATGCCTATCAGACATTTGGACGGTGAGCAGAACAGTTGAACATAATGTTGTTGAAGAAATGTGTTGAACTTGAATGCAAAAGGATATCTCAATGAACGGAAGCAACTCAAGACGTTACCGCTCTCCGTCCTCACGGATTCACGGCTAGGCATCGACGCTGCACATTATCTGCATCACCTCCTTGACCTTTCCCCATCTCGTGAACCACTCCTTGCCGCCACAGGAGGCCCCCCACTTGCGCTCGCGCAGCGCATCGAATCCGACCTCCGTGTTCTCGAAAAATTACGCATCAAACCTGTCTTCGTTTTCGCCGGTCTGCAGCCAAACAAGAAGGGAAAGCCGCCCATTCAACACGAACACGGAGAAGCTGTACGAGATCGTCAGGCGGCATGGGGGAAATACGAGCATGGGCAGGAGGAAGGGGCAAGAAAGCTATTCGAAGGGCGCGCTTGTGTGTCGCAATGGGACGTCTGGCGCATGATTCTGCGCATTTTCAGACATCGCAACGTCGAGTTTTTGGTTGCGCCATATGTTTCCTGGGCTCAGGTGAGTGTTGTGCAACTATCGACGCTCGTGCCACCTTTACTGACGCCCTTTCAGTTAGTATACCTTCAACGACACCCGAAGCAGTATATCCACGCAATTTTTGGACCAACAGAGACGCTCTTATACCCTGGCGTCGACAAACTAATTACCAGCATTGACCTTACATCGCAAACACCAACCTTCACCTTTACTTCCAAAAGTACATTTCTTTCGGACCTTCAACTGACTGAGGACCAATTCCTCGACACGGGCATCCTAGTCGGGTGTGAACACTCGCAGCCCTTCCCGCCCATTGCTCATGAACAAACACTCAAGGCCACCGTCGAAATGGTGAAGTACTATAAGTCAGGTCACCAAGCGGTATCCGCGTTCGCAGACCAACCGCCCGTGAAGGCGACGAATTACATCGAGCATTTCGTACGAACGCGCTGCATGATCAAATTCTCTCTCATTATCACTTCGGAAGGAGTCGTACAACCTCTTCCAATCTCCATCGAGCCCCCGTCATCCCACTCCAACCACCATCACCATCCTTCTACAGAGGTTCCTCAAGATTTGCACGAAATATTCACGTTCCGACTCTCAGATGAAGTGTTTTTCTATATGTCGCGGGGTCTAATCGGCCCACAGCCCCTCGTATGGTTAACCTCCGGTCAAATTATCGAGCCGCCTCCGCTGGATAACGGCGAAACGACAGAATACAAGCGGTTCGTAAAGGAGGTCATTACCGATGGACAGACTGGTCCCCGCGCCACCGCAATTGCGTTGATTAGCAATGTGTCGCATAACCACTGGAACGCGAGGCGGATCGCAGGTTGCTTTTGGTTCGATCAGCCAGGCAACCCGAACAACCAAAAATCAATTTCGCACAACTCAGCGCAAACAGCGCAATTGGCCGAGCGCGTTGCAGGCTGGTTGGTGCCTTGCTCGATCATCGACGAGGAATTGAGGCGGCAAAATGTGAGTAGCTTATCCTTTGTTGTGTTTACGTTCGGCCGTAGTATTTTCTTCGCTCACACGTTTGGTTCGGTGATGTCCTTTCGCCGTACAGTCCTCGACGATCGACTTTGCACTGTGTTTAGGCGCAACATGCACCGAGAAACTCGCGGCGCGCACGAGATTCAAGAAAGATAAGACAGACCAGGCACACCCTCAGTTGGAGAAGAAAGACGAGTTCGTAGCCAATGTCATCTGGAGGTTCCTCGAACTGCGAGGGTAAGTCACTGCCACATTGTCTGGGCTCGTGTTTCTCCCTGTTGATCATTACTGCACTTGACATCGCGCGATTTCTCGGTGGTTCACTCGTGTCTGGTGTCTCTTCCGTAACGCAGGTTCCTCTTGAATACTCACATGCACGGACCCCTTGCTCGTGCCATGCACAACGCGATCAAACAAGCGCGGGTGAACGACAAGTTCCAGGACCCGTTGTATCTGTTCCTGGAACTCGTCAGGGCAGGTGTGATGCACGGACACCTCTGGAGCAACAGGGCGTTCAGTGGAGGACCGAGTTTCGGCACCGGTGGGCATTCCAAATTGTTCACTAATTTGACAGCTCGCTAAACGGGACTCTTCTGCCCACATTCGACTTCGTTCGACACAGACGATGAGAAGCAATGCATGTTGCTGGTAATGCGTGTGCTGAGCATAGTGCCGCTCAACTTCAAGGTGAGTAAACGGGAACTCGGATATCATTTCATCATGGCATCTGAGATAGCACTGCCGACTATTCGCCCTCCTGGGGGAAGATTCTTCCCATTCGACCCCTTTGCCTGTGTAAAAACTTCGGCGAGCTGACCTGTTGCCTCTCTTTTCTTTTTTTATGCGTCCTTTAACGGTGCCGTTACGTGGTCCTTTCCGCTGTCCCGTGGCTCGCTCCCGTTCGGCATGCCAGCCGCAACCGTGGTCTGCACCGTTGTCACGGGAGCTTCTGGTGTTCAACTCGTTCGTGAAATCGCTCACGCGGGCGCTTCGAACGCTGCTGGAGGTGACCTCGCTGAACATGGTGCTGCGGGGCGACGCGCGCCGAGCCCGGGAGGATCTGCTGGACATTACGTTGTCTCTGCCCTTCCAGACGGACGTAAACACTGGCTTCGGGATTCTTGCGAAGGTGTATCTGGACGCGCTCACACACATCAACAATCGGCAGCGGGTTCGTGACCCGGACGCGGAGGGCGTTAGGGAGGCGAAGCAGCTTGCTCTCGAGATCTGCGAAGAGACGTTCCCCGGTGTGAAGTATCCAAAGCAGGAGGTCGAGCGAGGATTCCGCTTTTGGGATTGTGTACGTGCATCTTTCGTTAATTTCCCTCTGAGGTTCGAGGCTGAAGGGATTGAATTGCGTTTCTCATGCGGATTTGTCTTGGACGCACGCGTTCTACACGGGTGTTCAGGCGCTAAGTGCGATGCGGCTGATGCATAACGAAAAAGCTGTTCTGCCCGAGTTGACAGAACAGTTCGAGGCGGCCGAAGCTTGGCTGCGTCCGATGAGGCCCTAAAGTTGGACTGTGGGTTCACGCGTGCAGGATGCGGTAAGCGATGTAGTGGGTGGTTGTTGTTGGGGGCGCAGGCAAGGAGGCAGGCAGGCGTGTGTGTGTGCGTAGGCGGAAGAGAAGGGAAGAGAGAATGCGGACTGGCGTCAGAGAATTATGGGATAATCTCGGGCTGTTGTGTGTGGGTAGGGTGTGTGCAGCGTGTGCGTGGCTGGGTCAGCGGGCTGGACGAGACAGTCGGGGTGGTTTTTTTGTTTCGCTGGCGAGGATGCGCGTAACAACTACGTGTCTTGGGGGGAGGCGGGGGATCGATATCTGAGGTCGTCTATTCCCGTGCAATTCAAGTTCGGGATCCAGTTTATTCGACTGTAGTCGACGTTTTCGTGTATGGATGCGTGTATTCTGTGTATCTTGCATGGCACATTTGTTACATTCTTTCTTCTCGATGCAACGAGCACGCAGCGCAGGCGACCAGTGACCTCCCAGCGTTCCCAAGGCGAAACCAGAGCCACGGGAGCGCCAGTGCGCGGTGTGCGGCACCGGGCCAGAGCCGGGCCATGGACCTGCGAGACGCACCCGGAGCCCGGTATTCCGGGATGAGCTCAGGATAATGGAGGGTCTATATCGGGCAAGATCTTAGCGAAAAGGGATGAGAATCCGGAGAATTCCCCGCTGGCAGGACCCTGAGAGGCTCGGGTGCCCAAGTCTCGGCGTGGTTGCGTCCGTTCTTTCGTATCGCGTCCAAATGCGGCAAAATGACAATTCGCGTAGTTTTTGAGAGAAAAACCCAAGAAAAACTCTATTTCGGGCATACAAATACTGGGTCGCCTCCGCTCCCGTCTCGGCTCTGATCAACCCGCCCCCTCCTCCCAAGCTCTTTCTCTTCTGCCCTCGTCCTCGTCCGCGACGACGACGACGACGACCAACACAGCGACGACGACGACCAACACAGCGACGACGACGACCAACCACCCGTGCCACGCCCAGCTACACCCACCCACGATGCTCGGCGCGCCTTACTACCAACACCACCAAGCAGCAATGGCGTCGAGAAACGCGTCTGTGAACGCCTTCGCCAACCCAACCATGTTCTCGAGCCACGCACAGTACCCGTCGTTCAACCAAGTGCCAATGTGCCCGCAGTACAACAACTTCGAGCAGTTCATGCCTCAGCCCGTCAACGTTCGTCAGCAGCGGACGCTCGAGATCATCAAGCTCGAGGAGGTCCCTGCGCCCGTGCCAGGTCCTTCAAGGCCAAGACGCGTGCCGACCGCCTCGAACTCTTTTGAGTCCGTGCCCGCATCCTCCTACGACTCCGACTCCTCAGAGGAGTCAGAAGAGGAGTCTGGCGAGTCATACTGCTCGTCGGACGATGCTCTCGAGCAGAACGTCAACATTCGCCGAGCTAGCAGTGCTGAGGACGAGGAACTCGAACCCGTCCGCATCGACGACACCTTCAACTCACGCATGCGTCGCATCGAAGCATGGCGGAATGCTTATGCGAAGGCCGTTGGTGCTGAACTTGGTGAGCTTTCATTCAGTTACTTGCTCTCGCCACCTACATGCGCTTCGCAACGCTTTCTTTGTCCTTTGCCCACGAAATTTGGTCCTTCGTCTTCGAACTTGGCTGACTTAACACTCCGTTTTCCCAGCGCCATCCCCTACACGCTCTACCACGACCACGAAGCGCAAAGGTTCGGACGACGACAACGATGACACGGTACGTCCTTCCGGCCTATTCCTGTCTCCGCACTCCTTTCCCTCCTCCTTCGTTGCCGCGAATTAATTCACCGGAGCGGATGGGAACGGACATGGGATGCGATGGCATATGAACATGAACACGTTTGCTGACAATTTCTTTTTCCTTTGACTCCAGCTCTCTCGCTCCTCAAAGCGGTCTCGTCGGTCCGCCTCCAACGCCGGAGGGCCCACCGGCTCGTCAGCTTCCTCTGCGTCTGCGCGTAGTAGTGCCCACAGCTGCTCCGCGTGCGACGCCAACTTCACTTCGCGCCAAAGCTTGCGTCGGCATGGCCGCAGCCCCCGTACGAACGAGGCATGCCGCGCCGCGGTCGAGTATGGCTTCGAATGAAGACGCTGTTTGCGCGAAGGACAGGATGGCCTGCGAACCCTGCTTTCCCAACCCATCCTCACCTTCGCCCGCTCTTTCGTGCCTCCTTGCACGACGTGAGCCCGCTGCTTGACCCTGCCCGGTCCTCCCGCCTCATGCCTGCGAGCGTGCGGCGACGCGTTCGCACCACTTGCTTCTTGGCGCCTGTGCCGCTACACTACGCACCGTCTGTGTGTCCTTGTGGGTGAAGATCAGTCTTCTTTTGCCACCAGTTCCCACAGATGGAGGGGACGCGCCCGCGAGATGTTGCACGACCGCAACTCCTTTCCTTGGGGAGTTGCACCGCTTTCTTGGAGAACGTCACTACGCTCTGGCTTTGTTCCGTCGAACATCATCAGACTTGGGTCATTTGCACTTTTTTTTCTCTCGCAGTGGACCTCCCTCCTCCTCATGGCCGATTTTCAATGCCCCTCTCTCCATTTCGTTCTCACTCTTCAGCCCAACGCACGCTTCCTTAACCAAATCACGCTCCGCGATCGGCGACCTACATTAAACCCAATCCGTATTCTCCTTTCTGCTCTGTGAACTTACCTGTTCACGCGCTCCCTCCTCTCTCCGCCCGCGCCTTCATTCACACTTGCGACGCAAGAAGAAGGAAAACGTAAAGCGATTACGGCTACTTGACACGCCTCACCTCACTTCGTTCTCTCACCGGGCCAACCCTTGAAGCTTCCGTCTGTCGATCTTCGCCCGCCGCCTGTCTATCTATCGCGAGGGTTGGGTCCTTCGGATTGTCGCCGAATATCTCGCGTACGAGATCTGGTTGTGCCGTCTGTCGCCCAACCGACCTGGCTATATGCCCCGAGCCGGGTCTTTGCGACAAACTCCCTTTCGGCGAACGCTATCGCTATCGCGCCTGTTGCTGAGCGGCGTGAGAGTGAGCGTGCTGCGAGAGCGAGAGAGCCTTTGGAGCGGGGACAACCTTCCTTCCCTTCTTGCTCGAGGCGAAGGAAGATCGGCGCAGCCCCCCGTCGACATTGAGACCGATGATTTGTCTGTTTTTTTTCTCATTCATGACATGTTTCAATTCATCCTGTTCTATATTTTTCCCTCTTCCTCCTTTCACACTCGTCATTGCAATGTACCCCGTTTGACATTGCCCTAATGTTCTTTATTCGCGTTCTCCTCATCCACCATGTCGCATTGTTGCATTGCCTCTGTTCAAACCATTCATCTGTGCATATTGTATTGCATCATTTTCTTTTTTCAATCGACACTTAAAGCATCCAATCGCCTCAGAGCCCCAAGTACATGTATTGAATTGTCATAGTTATCTGTATGCTCAACATAGTTGTTCGATCAAGTGCCATAAATCGTATCAGACTCTTTCTCCACTAAACAGCGAGATTTTCATTGACATAAATTAAAATGGAGTGCAAGCAAGCGCGCGGGGCTAAACGTTCAAGGTGAAACGCATTCGCAACTTCTTCCTTTAGATCTTGGGAGAGAAACTCAGAAAGCGAAAGGGCTGGCTTCCCGTGCAGACGCCATCGGCATCCGCATCGTCCTTTCCTTGTTCTGTACTGCTTCTTCGCGCGCGGACGATGGAGGCTGGGGCTCGGTGGATGCGTCAGCAGTCCCATGAGAGCCGTGCGCATCGTTATAGCAAGTTTCTCGTTGACGGTCGCGCAAGGAGATTTGGGCATGGGCAAAGATGGGAGGGGCCGTACACGGACGGCGTCTGTGGTGGGTCCAGATACAAGGACACCTTAGCAATCATCAGCGAAACCAAAGCATTGTCAGCCACCACCACCAAAAGCTCCTGGTATACGATGAGAGAAAACACAGCTCGCGTTCCGCCTGCCTTGCGAACCATCATCGTTCTTGGATCGTTGGGAAGATAGGAGGGAAGGAAGGACGCAGAACACGAAGATCGCGCGTCCAGTGTAGGATAAACATCGAAAGAACGCAGACGGGCATCACTGGCACTTGCTGGTTCTGAGTTCAGCCATCTGCGTGATGATATCGCTTCACTGGAGAAAGTTGAGCTCGTGCCTCCAAGATTTCAGTTCGCGCAAGCCTGGCGCTCGCGTTGCGTCTCGCATCCGGACATGTGCAGAGTCTGCAGACACCAGGCTCTCCACGTTGTTCTTTTCTTCCCGTCCTCGTGCTCTGGGTCATTAAATTTTTTGCGCAGTGCGCGTGTGTACTTGCTCGAGTTTACTTGCGAATGCGTGGCCCAAATGTACGTATGCGCTTGCAGGAGCCGTATCCGTGTACCCAAGCACCGGACCTTCCTTCGTGTTCGCTTTTCGTCGACGATTCCTATTACCTGCACCTGCGCACCCACGGGCTGCGAAAAAAGGTGGATGAGAACTCGAATAACGATTGACCAAAGGACCGACCGGAGCGCAACGGGAGCGGCAGCGTCAAGCTTTCTGTGCACAAAGTCTGCTCTTCCATCTATTTTCTTTGCCTGTCTTGTCATCATGGCACCGATCGGTATTTCACAAGCTCTGGGTACCAGGTGATCCCTAATCTGCGCCCCGTGATGCCCAGGTTGCGTCGTTGTTGCACGCACCCCCACCCACCCGAAGGTGCGAAATCGAATTGTAAACGCGGTAACGATCTGCTACCCACGCAAATCTCTGCTGCGTTCGCCGAAACACCCCTTCGGGAAACGCGCCTTGTTTTGCACGAATTGGCCTCTGCCTTGCCTTGCCTCGACAGTTCGCCTTTCACGATCGATCACAGCACCCCTCGCTCTAAGCCCTGCTGAAGCCCGCCTCGACAGCCAATTCATATTTTTCATTTGATGGGTTGGAGTGAACGTCTCATTACGAGAGACCGTCACGGTCGTCTCCCACCCGTGCCTCGATTTAATGTGAAATGATTTCGAATCCGGCGACGATCCCAGCGCCTCCATCTCAGATAAATGAGCAAATGAAGTGAATCTGGAAGGAGGTTGAAGTTCGTCTCATAATATCTTCGTTTTTTCCCTAGGCAGCGGGCCCAGCAGAGCGTCTGAGACCAGAGCCGCCTTCGTTCGAAGCCGGAAGGCAAGTTCGGTGTACTGGCGAAAAACCGACGGGAATCCATAGCTTAAATCCGCTGCACGCCGTCGGATGTCCTTTCCTGTGACGCAAACGAATTTGGGAGTGGGTATTATTTGTGTCATTCGTGATGCGACAAGGCGACTCAGGAGGAGGCGAAATAAATTCGAAAGAACCCTTCCCGCGACGTCTCGGAATTGAATGCGAAAAATCTCTGAGCGGAAAATGTGGGAGGCGTGCTAACCCATTCCGTTCGGACTCCCGCTCTCACGCGAGATCTCACGAGGCACGGCCCCGCTCGGATTCCAGCTCGTCCCATTGTGCAACGCAGCGTTCAGGCAGGCCGCCCCCAGCTGTCTTTCTGGTGCTGATCGCACTCACACTGCGGTCCGCACCCCGAACGTCCCCAAGTTCGCCCAAGAGACCAAATCGCCCAGAGAGGAAGGTCCAGTGATTCCGTGGAAAGTCCGCCCAACGGAGACTTCGTCGAGAGTTTTTAAAATTCTGTATGAGTATCGCGAACCGTGCTCGTCGGCAGAAAGGACGTTGTAGTGGCAGATCGACCGGCCACCTCTACCGGCCACTTCTTCCCAGCTGAAGACCGTACAGGAGGCGGTAGAAGACGAACGCTACGGAGTTAACTCGAGAGTTTCCCCGTCATCCTTGCGAAGTACCCGCGCAGATGGCAGCGCAGCCCGCCTTTCGTGTCGCGCGATGGCAGAATCGGCGCCTTCAATCCAACTTGTCGTTCTCATGCGCCCGGACTGTGACCCAAAGGCTCAACTGTTCTCATCTTGGCCATGGAAGAATGCGGGATTAGGCCGTTTGTCGTCCCCACACACATCATGATCGACGCCCAGTCGTCCGCAAGGAATGATAGATAGAATCCTGCAGTTTCCCCGTTAACATCATAGTCGCTCCCAAGTACAGGTTTCCATGGGTAGAATCGAGTCCAAGTCCAAAAGCCGATCATTCTTGGACGCACGAATAACCGCAAGAGGCAAGTCGCGGCGGACTTTCCTGTTGGGACGAAGCATCTGTGGCAGAGAAAACTTATGATAGAAAATGTGATCGTTAGTCGAAGTACAATGGCAATGAGAAAATATCACGCACTCCGATCAGGGCAGATGCATGTATCGATGCAGTCAGCTTCCTCCTTGCTGAGATCAATTTGGATATGCATCTCTGGGCGAGAACGCCTCAAAGCTTGTGAAGCCGTACGCAAAGTTAGCGTTTCCCCGCATCGTCACACATTAAAATAAGATGTGCTGGCGGTGCAGAGGTCATGGAGCAAAGGTCTTGTAAACCCTCTCTCGCTAATTGGCCACCTCGGAGTATCCTTGGACAGAACCAGCAAGGATTATCGCGACTCTTCGTCGCACCTTCGACACCGCAGATGTTCGTTGAGATGGCTTCTCGGATAAGGTATCGATGAGCAAAGCCACAGTTGCGGTCAGTGAGAAAGCCCCCCTTAACACTGCGTTCGATGTTGGAGAAATCCAGATTTATTCGTGGTGCAGCATCCCAAAAATCCATGACCCTCGAATAATGAGCGGGGAAGGTTTACGAGCTTCAAATGTTATTCCTCTACGACGATCGCGAGAAAGGGTCGACGCTGCTTCTGAGGCGCGAAATGTCGGCGCAAGTCTATGGTCGGCAGCTGTATTTGTTACCCCGAAATTCGAACGGTAGCCCAAACCCAGGGATTGTGAATTCGGAAAAAGGAACGAGTCTTCGACGAGACCGAAGGGGTCATGGAAAGGAGAAATGGAATCATCTTCGTCCCCTTGCTGCATGTATCTTTCATCACCATCACCCGCCGGAGGACGTTGAGAGGCATGGTTAACGACGGGATGCCATACAACGTTCTAGTGACACTCCTGCTTGTTGCGATCGCAGATTGCCTCTTGCAGGCGACCTCGTGAAGACGAACCCTCCTCGTAAGGAGCGCACGCTCTCAGCGAAAAGTTCAGAACCAAGAGATGCGTACACGGATTCAACGTATCATGATCCGTGGTTCCTCCATTGGTGCATGGCTTGCCAGTATGAAGTCGTCCATCGCGCTGCCGAAATTTTCATGAGATACGAAGTTGAGAATGCGAGAGAATGTGATTCGGATGCTCCAAGAACATTGGTGTCTCATCGCGCACCAGGTCTCGATGACCAGGAGGTCCACGCACAGACAGGTCGCCTCCGCCGCTTGCGAGAAGAAGCACGTAATGAGCGCCTTTCTTCGTGTCCATGAATAGCGTGGGGTCGTCTTGAGTATACGGTTTGAGTGCCTCTTGCTTTTTGGAAAAGCACATTAATTAAATTCATACACAAGACACTCCAGTGACTAGTGCAAGGGAAAGGGATCAAGATTATGGTCTGTGAAGATTTTCATTAAACTGCGTGACTGTCGTTTAGAATTCTAAACTTGCCTTGAGAGAATGAGTACATCCGGATCGAAGGATCTTCCCCCCAACATTTTCGAATGAACTCCAAAACTGCCTGAAAAAAAAGACTGGTGCCTTCTTCCTCTCTCGAAGTCTCTCACTGGGAGCGATAAAACTCGGTGTCGAAATGAATCGCACTGCAGAAGCGAGAGGAACACCAGGGGTTCCTTCTATCATATCTCGAATCATGGCCTTCCATCTTGTTGTTTCCACAAACAAAAACCACCCTCGATAGCTTCCCGGGAGAATGCGTAGACTCTCATGTCCAATCGATTTGCCTCAGAGAGACCCGAACCGAAATGACCGACATTCTCAGACGAACCACGATAACGCGTCCAATGTCCATCATGTGATGCCGCAAGAGTTTGTCGTCGCGAGCCGACTTGAGAACCCGGGCGAAAAATACAGGAGTGCGCGACGTCCACCGATGACCGACAGCACTCTTCATTTCCGAAGTTCCTACGCATGGGTAGTTTCGGGTTGAGCACGAGATGGAACCATGAGAAGTTCATCGAAGTCTTCATCTGCCACTAGAGAGCTGATTTGGGGAAGAACGATGGGAAATATGCGATAAATATATGCATAAGTCGCACAACTGAACGTAAAGAGAACCCGTCGTAGGCGACTTGGTGGATGAGGTGCCAACCGACGATGAATTCGCGCATAGCTGTTGCCGTTCAAGCTTTTTGCGCGCTGCATCCATTCCACACTATTGGCATGGTGTCGGTGTCCAGAAGCACGCCTGGGAGTGAAAGGTAGTCCAGTGTGAGAAGAGACTCGACATAGAGCCCCGCTGAGGAGAACTATGTGATTCAGAAGATGCGCGAAACATAGAAGCGGAAATAACCTACAAAAAATAGTAGCAGACACCACGTCAGTCGAAAGCGGCAATGCTCGCAAAGACCACCAATCAGGCGAGTGAGCATGAAGTCTGAAGGGCATTGTCTTGGAAGCGCGAAGAGGATCGACTGCACAACGAGATTGGACAGTGGGCCGACGGAAGTAGAAGGTTGTTCGCAGTCGGATGCTGATCATCCGCAGATCGACCGAAGTGGCTTCCTTCTGCAACTTGCTTCGGAGTCGATCGTGACGTCCATTCCGAATGCGGCGCTAAGGCTGCAGTCGACGAGCACTGTTGGCCACTTGAATGGCTAAGAGATACCGAGGTAGCAAAAAGGTGTCGTCCGGGGCAAGCGCCACTGCGGAGAACTTGCAAAATAAGTCCCCGTCTTTGGTTTATGACTTGGAATCTCCCACCACATTTTCCAAGATGACCGAGTAACATCCGTATGTATTGCGCACCAAGTGCTCAATCGGGCGACCGACCTTCGGTTCAAGAAGCGTCACAGCTCGCGCCAGACATCCAAGTCTGGCGCTATCCAGCTCGGGATTTTTCATCTTGAGCACATCGAAAGTCCCGGAGTTCGCTTGAGGTGGGCTCGGATGGACCGAGTCCATCCAACGCAATTACCCGGCCGTATGTTCGCGGGAGAAGACTCGGGGACTTGCGGCGCTCTTCAGGGCTTTGAAGAGTTCGAACCCGGCTATGTCAAAACCAGCTAAACCGAATGTTACAAAAACGATCTGGATCCTATAGAGATACGTTGTCAGGATAAACATCAGACCTGAGAGGCACGAACACTTGGAAAGGAGTAAAAGATGTGAGTGACATCGCGGAGGGTTGAACTGCGATGCAAACGTACCTTGCCTTGTGTAAAGAAATGCAAACACATCAGGATCGGGTACCCTTGAAATCCAGCCGGTCCAGAACACCTCCTTATCTCGAATCGGAATTCAGAGTTTCTTTGAGATGTCAATCACTCGAGATCACTTGAGCTATTCCTGCTTCTCACGTAGCGGTGCAGCTGCCAGTCAATTCCGATCGAAAGGGGGCATCGAGGTTGGGGCAAGGTTCAACACGCTGGAACGGTTAGGCGCGCCCATTCTACGAATGAAAGGAGGAAGCCCAACATATAAGAAACACGGTGACATATCGTGAAATCCGCTCACTCGAAGAAAGGTCATATGAACCACTTCGATTGTCATGAGCTCCCGTTTGTTTGCGATACAAACCGCCTGGGATCGTCGCAAGCCTCCAAGAGTACCAAGCGTTCCCGTGGATTCAGTAAATTCGTACGGCATGTCGGTCGTGCGGTTGCTCGTGACTGCACGGAAAACTGTCAATGAATGGGGCGCAGGCGCTGACGCTTCATGATCTCACTTGCACGGCAAACTCCTTGCGTGCAGCGAACGACCGGAGAGGGACGACGGTGCTTGAGAACAAAAAATAACGAAAGAGCTTAAACTCTGAATTCATTGACGGCGACTGAACAAACTCACTTGCAGCGGGTTCTTGCAGTCTTCCAATCGCAGACAGCAAGGTTGGAAAGATCATGGGAAGCCATCAAGCTCGTTGTTGTCCCGATTGAGCTGCTGTTTGAGAGCATAATGGCACCGAGCTGTCCAAGCGTCTCCACCCAAACCAACGACACAAATTTCGTGAGAGTGCCGGGCATCGCGGTTCTGACGAACGACGTAGTATGGAGATCCAGCGAAGTGCACATGGAGAACCGGAACTCGCAGCGTTCTCAGCGGGGGCCGCTGTTTTGGAGTTTGAAGCTTGAAGCGTGTCGTTGGGGCAAACCTGCCAAAGCATAGCCTGTGTCTTGCGGAAATTATTTGAAAACCAGGCGACAATTCCCAAGAACGTGTAAGTTAGATAAGTTTTCGTCTCCAGGCGCCGTCGTTAGTGCACGTTTAGAGTCGAGCTTTTCGGTCGACATGGTGGTTGGAAGCAAAAGTCGTGGGATGCACCGACGAGGGACAACGCGACCACGACGCGTCTCGACGCGAACGTCTTCTGGCAACCACCACATCCTAACGACCTTTGACAAAACTATCGCCCACGTCAGAAAAAATATTCTTATCTCAATATGCCTAGCGAAGGTCGTCGTGGAGCATTCATCGTCATCGAAGGGCTCGATAGGTCTGGGAAAAGCACTCAGGCTGCAGCACTGGTCTCGCGTCTCGAGGAAACCGGAGTCTCAGCGAAGCTCATGAAGTTTCCAGGTCAGACACCGTTTCGTTCCCGACAATATGTCGCTGTTAACACGCTGTGATCATTTCGTATACGATCATCATAAGACAGATAGAACCACACCGATCGGGAGGATGATCGACGCCTACCTGCGCTCAGAGTCGGATATCGACGACCACGCGATCCATCTGCTCTTCTCCGCAAATCGCTGGGAATTAGCGTACGTCCTATATCTCGAAGCGTTTTGCCCCATATGTTCGTGATGAGCGGAGGCATATGTACCATGCATTCGAGCTCTCTATCACGCATATACCCTACCCTTGTGTTCCGCCTTCCAATTTGATTGATCGCGCAGGTCAAATATCGAGAGGACACTCGCCTCTGGCACTTCGATCGTGTGCGACCGCTACGCATTTTCAGGAGTCGCCTTCTCTGCATCCAAAGGCTTGCCTTTCGAGTGGTGCCGTTCACCCGACGTTTCCCTCCCGGCTCCCGACCTGACGCTGTTCCTGGATATTTCACCCGAAAAGGCCAAAGAGCGAGGAGGTTATGGGGAAGAGAGATACGAGAAGGAGGAAATGCAGCGTCGCGTGAGAGAGATATTCGCTGCGATCGCGACAGAAGCAAACGAGAAGGAGAGTTGGAAGTGGACGACTGTCGATGCAGGGATGGACTTGGAATCCGTTTCGAAGAGTATCTGGCGGGAGGTCGAATCGCTGCTATCTGCAGACCATGGTCCTATCCAGCGACTTTGGACTTCTGCCTCGACATCATAGGCCGATTGTGAGTACCGTATCTGTTAATGTCAATGAAGAACTGTTACATCCCAATGAGTACCCTAATCTGTGCCTTCGACTCAGTCATCTACGCCCCCAAATTCTACCCTTGAGAAAGGAGAGATAACGTTGGGTACTCTTCATCAGTATTGGCGTCTATCTACATGTAGAACAAGTGTGCATTGATGACAATTGTAAGGCCGTAGCGTCAGCCCTCATATCCTATGATCCACAATCGACCCCGACCATTCCATCGACCTAGTATCGCCCTCCTCCCCTCTCCTAGGTAACAAGCGAACGAGTTGTCGAGGTTCGTGTCCGGTATGTCACTATTTTGCTTCGTACTTTTACGCCCACTTATATCTGCTGTCAATTAGTACTGCCAGTGGATATGATATTACATTGGCGTCGTCGTCTTCATCACGCGCCACGCCGAAAATGCGAAAAAAATCAAATTGAGAAATAACGTGTTGATTCACGTTCTGCGAGGTCTTTCCAGAGGATGAAGTCACGTCTGGAATTGGCTATCGTCGAACTTGAAATGTAAAGCGGAAGCGCGATTGGTCGCCTGAATGCTAGCCTTATACCAAGACCTCATGTATCAAACTTGAATGAGAATGGTGTATTACTACATGTAATATCCTTATAGAATTGTTGTTTGCTCTTGAAAGCTGCTTCGAGTCGGGCTTCTGATTGCAGTGCCACACGATGTCAAAGTCGCGTCGCGTCGTGGTCGTGCGTCGTGGTCGTGCGATCCTATCCACCATCCACGACGTCGCGTCCGCTTGAACAGCTCAGAACCTGTAGAATTAACATTCTTTCGTTCGCCAGGCGTGTACGTAGCAACGGACTGCAAAATCTGAGCTCCATTTCTCATCTCTTGCAACGCTAGATCGTGGCCAGCTGTATATCTATTCAACGCGACGTCCACTCCTGATTCCTGCGCGTCAATGGTATGCGCATTTTGACCTGGAACATAGTTGGTGTTCTTTGTTTCTTACTCTTGAAGCTTTTCTGATGAGCTGCCTCAGAATGGCATTCGAACTCTGCCGCAATACCACCCGTACGTTACCATGCAGTTGAAGGAATTCTTGTCGTTTACGGGCTTCTTCGCGCGTCGTAATCTACAGCTGGAACCAACTCAAGACATGCGAGAACATTCTAAAAGAGTTGAAAGCAGACATAATATGCTTCCAAGGTATGTTCATGCCATCCAGTTTCAAGTTCATCTGATCTAATTCTTCGACAGAAACCAAGACCTCGCGCGCTGCCCTCGAACGTCAAGTTGCCTTGCCGGGCGACAACTTTGACGCGTTTTTCTCCTTCCCGAGCTCGAAGAAAGGTGGATATAGTGGTGTTGCAGTATTCACCAATGCTGAATCAGCTCTACCGCTCAAGGCAGAAGAGGGCCTCTCCGGCTTGCTTAACACACCGCCGTCGAATTCCAAGTCTACAAACGCGACAAGTTCAGATGAACCTCCGCGTATCTCTCCACGGTCCGGATACCCTCGTGCGGGAGACGAACAACTCGTGCTGCTACCTCTATCCTCAGATCCTGATGACCCCGATGGACCAGCGTTTGTCTTGTCCAAGGCCACCGTTCAAGAAGAATTTGCTTTACTGGACGCGGAGGGCCGCTGCCTGATCATGGACTTCGGGCTTTTCGTGCTCTTCAACTTATACTGCCCTAACTCGGACAATGGGTCAAGTAGGCATGCCTACAAGATGAATTTCCACAACCTCCTTGGCGAACGGGTCCGTCGGTTGATGGAAGAAGAGAAGCGAGAGGTCATCGTCGTTGGAGATATCAACATCTGCGCGGCGCCGATTGATCATTGCGAGGGCAATTTGCCTGGAAATAAAGAGTCATTCTACGACCCTCCTGCGCGAGAATGGTTTAAGAATTGGATTGATCCAGAAAGTGGCCCAATGGTCGATGTCTTGCGACAATGCTGGCCCGACAGGAAGGGAATGTATACATGTGAGTGGGGCTCTCTTTTATTTGCAAAGTACTAATACACTTTTAAAGGTTGGAATACCAAGATCTCCGCCCGCGAGACGAACTATGGTACAAGAATCGATTACATCCTTCTCTCTCGCGGTCTTCTTCCATGGTTCAAACATGGCGACATCATGCCGTCCGTGCGCGGCTCTGACCACTGTCCGGTGTATATCGACCTTCACGATGAAATTGCGGGTGAGAATGGGGAAGTAAGGAAATTGCGGGATGAAATGCAAATGTCTAGTGAAAGGCGCGAACCGCCTCGACTCTGTGCTAAATTTTGGCCTGAGTTCTCTGGAAAGCAACAGCTTTTGTCGAGCTTCTTTGGCAAGGGGAAGAAGGATCCTCGTCCGATGGATGTTTCGTTCCCGCTCCCCGACATCGGCGCTGACGTGATAATCTGTCCAACTGTAGAACCCATATCTTCAAGTTCTTCGGAACCTAAGGAGAAAACGGATTCGGCGGACTCGGAAGTGATTGATATCACCGGCCAAGATATACCTTCAGATCCTAAAATTCAATCTCAAGTGACCATAACTTCAATATCGTCAACATCTCAGCGACCGTCAGCCTCTCCTGTGACCCCTGGGCCATCATCAACTACCAATGGCAAAAGAAAGCAAAGCCATCCGGATAGTAACTACGCGTCAATTGGATCTTCATCATCGAAGAAATCAAAGACAGAAGAGAAAGAGACATCCAAGTCAAAGGCAAAAGGGAAGGCACCGGGTCAGACGAAGTTGTCGAATTTCTTCTCTGGATCGCAAAGCCAACCTTCCGGAAGTTCGAAGAAGAAGGCAAACGATCCGGTTCGCTCTTCAACGACGTCGACGTCCAGTCCCGTTGCAACTCAAAATCCTATCGACGTCGATGCGTCAGTGGATCTTATTAGCGATACCTCTCTTTTAGGAGAGGATGATCCCGAATTCCTGTTGTCCATCGCTTCGCAGGTTCCGTCGCAAGCATCTTCCTCCACAGCGACACCCCCCTCTACCCAATCTCTTACCGCGTCCCAATCCTCCTCCAATAAAAACGGAGTTCAGCACTCATGGTCAACGCTCTTCATGCGCGTTGAACCGCCGCGATGTCACGTCCACAATGAACCCACTCGCTCGTTTCGTGTCAATAAGCAGGGGCCTAATCGGGGAAAGGAATTTTACTTATGTTCAAGGTGCGTTCATCGTAAAACCTGCTCTTGCCTTCCTTGGACTAAATCCGTCTTTCTTCTCTGTGGGCAGACCTGTGGGTCCGGGTTACGATGCTGGACGTGACAAACGAAGGCGAGAAGATGTAGATCCTCAATATCGTTGTAGCTATTTCAAGTGGGCGAGCGAGGTTAGGAACGATGCTATTGCGAAGGGGACGAAAAGTCAGTCCTGAACCTTTAATTCGACCTGACATTGCATCCTTTACTCCAACCTCTTACCCAGGGGAAGTACAGACTTACCTTGGGGCCCCGAGCTATGACGAAAAGACGAGAAAATAATATTATATTAGCCGAGAAATAAGATTTGATCTTACCAAAATAAGACATGTTATAAACAAATACAAAGCTAGATGTTTACGTGAGCTCCCCAAGGATAAGTCTGTACTACCCCTGGCGAAAAAGTCTTTGTCAGCAGCCCGCTCGCTGTATGGCTAACAAGAGCAAACACCCCGCACGTCGAGTGTGCGTGGGATACCGACCACATCCCTTTCGGGATGCTTGCCCCGCCGTTTCCCTACGACGTCGCGGCAACCACACTGCAATGCACTCGAGCGGTCATTC
>KQ086138.1:0-47283 GCA_001020605.1 Schizopora paradoxa | reverse complement strand
CGCGCTTTATGCAGATTATCGTCTCCATCGTCGAGAGCAGAGAGTCGAATTGGTTGAAGCCGAGCGTGTCGTGGTGACTCTCGCGAGTGACATCCAAAGCCTTCCTGACCCATCCAACGACTTCCAACACCCAATTCACCCAATCTACTGCGTCTGAACCCTCCCGACGATGTCTTTGACACTAACCATGTTGATTTCGGTCTTGAGGGTGGCGACGTGCGGACTGTTTGCGACGAGGACGACGAGGACGGCGACGAGGACTCGAAATTTGGACGCGCCGATCTGGCAGATGGGAAAGTATTCGGCAATACCCGAACACTGGGTCCCCCGACCACCTCGGATTCGGGTCTGCCGTGGCTATGATGTCTCTTCCAACCTCTCAACCTCTCTTACACTCGAAATCCGTTGATTTATCTCAGTGCCAGTGGAATGGTTCGCTTATACACCGCCAGGGAATTCTGCAGACTTAATTTGGTATGAAAATGTTGGGATCCGCTCACGGCTTCGACAACTGGACAACTTCGGGAACTCAACACTATGGTACATTGTATCATCTATCGTGAATTTTGAAGTTGAACCGTTGTGTCTTTACTTCTTTTCCTCTTTATTTCCGTTGCTATGTAAACATCAGATACTTGAATTACGGAACTGGAGCCGATACGGAATGGCTACAGGCTAAGAAGCCTACAAGAAGAAAGGATTTCTCAATGTCAAAGTACACGTCTAGGTGTTTCATACTAATAGAACGAAGGCATTGATATTATTGAGAGAGGTCTGTTTATTTTCCCAAAGAACAATCCTGAAAGAACGCGCAAATTTCAGATGACATCTACAGTGAGTGATATATCCAGTGTTTTGCATAAATCCGATGAGCGAGGGAAATAGATGCGCGGTATGTCAATGCCAGTATGAAGCTCATGGGGACGTCCGTACGGCGATACAGCTATCGTGATGCCTCGCAAGCCCGAGACGGCTTTATTCTGGAGGAATCCGTGCAGACTTCGATCGTATGAATGCCAATTGTCGTCAGTGGCGATTGGCACGGATAATACGAGTTCGCTGAGGTTTTGTGGAAGCGCAACCGTCGGCGAGAACGATATCCCAAACCACGACAGATGGCGGACAGCTGCAGCCATCTCAAGTATCTGCTCCGCCTCTGAGTCGTAAATGTTTGCCAAACTGACTTGATCGATATTCGGTAACCAGGAGATTGAGGGTTCTTGATCTAAAATGGAGAAATAATCAACGTGACCGTAATCATCATTTACGTTGGGAAGATGTCCTGACGGGGAGACGCAAGTCCGTCTAAAGCGAATGTCGCAAGCAATGAACTTCGTCGGGTCGTGTGGAAGAATGGTTTTCTTCCAGCGGACCCAGTGGATCAGAGTATCCTTGTGCAGATTTGTTTCACCGCCGGAGATGAAGATGGAAGAGAGCTCCGGTAGATTGCGCGAGGCGAGAAGGCGATCCAAGGGATCTGGGGACTTCAGGTCGCATTCAAAGCCCGTGAGGCTCAGATTTCGCAACCCAGGCCAACGCTCCACTTGCTCGAATATTTCGTCTGTGGATTTGTTGATGGTGACGTTTTGGCTGACGATAGAGACTGTAGTGACCGACGTGAAAAACTTCAACGCGTTCAACAGCACCAGCGGGTGGCCCAGAACCGATGACTCGAAATGGAGCGTGGTGATGGAGGGAAGCCGGATGATGAATGACTTTAGCAGAGATAAGTTTGGTGAAAGGGTATCAGTCACTCCTTGCGGCGTCGCTCCCCATCCACCGTACAAAACCGATCCCTTGACCGCGAGAATCTGAGTCCAATTTCCGTAAAGCCCACTTTTTATGGCTGCATTCAGAGTATCTTCGTTCGTTTTGTGCAAGACGAGTACTCGGCCCATCTGCCTCTGAGCCGGACGGGTCCAGCTCGCATGCACAAGGCTCACGTTATAGAGGTCAAATAGCTGGTGGCTATACGGAGCTGCGAATATGTTGCTGTCCCAAGAGCTCTTATTTTGAACTGCGTCCATGCAGAGCTTCAATGCGTACGCAACCCATTGATCGCCGATGTGAATCATCATCTCCTCCCACACAAATATTGGAATTTTCATCGGGGAGGACTGCCTGGGGGAGTGATTGTCCGTCTCTTTCCTGCAGCTGGAAGCAAACGAGTGTATGTCTGCGACGCTATGCAAGGTGCACTCTGCAGGATTGAAGTTGGGGTTCTTGAGGAGCGATAAGAACGCGTCAATGAGCACGGGATCGGATTGCTTCTTGAGCGCAAGCGAGGCTATCAAAGCATCTGATTTGGTGGGAAAGGATATATCATCATTTATCCATTCGTCGTGGACACGAAAATCCGATTCCGAAGATGATTTCTGTGAGGGCTCGGGGCTCGAATCACGATTGCCTGTGTCCATGTTCGTGACGTCCATGGGCAATGGGGAGGTCAGGCTGTTGGACTATTGGAAATGTCTGCAATGTATCAAGGCTCAACATTTCATTCGAAAGCTTCACGAGGCACCTCTTACCGAATTTTTTTTTCTTAGAACTTCGCGTCAGTGCGCGCGGAGGGTGAATCGTCGTCCAACTTGAAGTCGAGATCGCAGTCGCACAGCATTTTTCAATTCACTTTCCTCTCGGCTATGTCCGTAAACCTTGTACATCGGCTGTCTCCGGAATGCCAAAGCGCATATAAGGACGTTGGTCGAATGTACATACACAAAAAGTCGGAGCCCAACCACAACGGATGAAGCGTCCATATGTCAGAGAGAGACAGAGAAACGAGAACAAAGGAGAATGTGAAGCACGGAGAACCCTCCTCCCCCCCCCCCCCCCCCCCCCCCCCCCCCCCCCCCCCGATGCGAAATTCTAATGAATCGACTCCGATGTCCACTGAAGAATAACAAAGAAAGCAAAAACAAAGTGAGAAAAGAGTGCGTTAAGGTGTCAATGCGGTGTTGCCGACAATTAGACCTTCCTGAGTCTCAACATGGGTGGCAACGCCCTCGACGAAGCCCTCCTGGCTCTCGTTCGACAGGTCCTCGAGTGTTCTGTTCTTTGTCTCCGGGATGAGCAGTGTCGAGAATACACCCGTGACCATGAAGATTGCAAAGATATCGAGGATGGTCCCCAGGAACGGCCAATTCTCCTGATCAGTGGTGTTTGACTTCTCCGCGTTGTTCTGGAGGCTTGCAAACGCGACCTGCATAACGATCGCGCCTAGTTTCCCACTCGCCGCCGAGATACCATGCGCTGTCGAACGGTAGCGAGTTGGAAAGATCTCTCCAGGAATGATGAATGTTGTAGTGTTTGGACCAAAGGTCTGAAAGAAGTCCGCAAGGCAGAAGAGAAAAACGAACGCTTTTTTGCCGGGGGTAGTCTTAATGAGTCCTTCATATGCGAAACCCATTATGAGGAAGAGGAGGGTGAGGAGGGTGAAGCCCATGAGCTGAATCGATTTCCGTCCCCAAGAATCGATGAGCAGGAACGTCATGTAATAGCCTGGAATGAGGCCCGCGGCAGACAAGATGATATTGCTGATGCAAATGTTCTTGAGAGTTTCGAATGGGCTCTCACTATCGGAATCATCTGGGAAGGGCAACTTGATGGCTGTGAATATAGCAGAACTATTGAGTGCGAGTCCGTAAAAAACGACCTAGGAGTGAAAGAAGATCAGATAGAGCGAAGTTTTATTGCGATCCAGATCGCACTCACGTCGAGTGCGAACCAAGACCAGGTAGTACCGATCAACACCTTAAGGTTTTCCCGCTTTGAGAAGTATTTAAGAAAATCATTCCTAGAGGCTTGCGGGACCTGGACGCGCTGAACAACCGCATCGGGATCGACAACAAATGTACCAGAAGTCAAGTAATCGCGGACATCTTGAGCTGCCCGTTGGACATTACGCTCGATATCCATGGTGAAACGGGGAGTTTCCGGGATCGTTAGGCGGAAATAAAGGGCTATGCAGGCTGGGACACAGCCAATTCCAATGAGCATTCGCCATATGACATCAATATTGTCCAGAGTATTTGAGTCGATCTTGGAGACATCCAAGCTCGGTTTGTAAGCGGTGACAAGGATGAGAGCAACGATCACGGACGCTGTCGTAATAAGTAATAAATTCGATGAAATTGTTTCAGTGAAAAGTCATTTCTGAACTCACTGAGGGTACCCCAGCCCTGCGCCGAAAACACCATCGTCATGAGCCTTCCGCGGAACTTTGTAGAGGAGAACTCGGACGAGATGACAGCAGATAGGGGATAATCGCCACCAATTCCGATCCCCATCTAAGAGGAAAAGACGTAAGTATTCGATTTTTAGAGTGAGTGTCGTATAGATGCAGCCTTTGACACGTCTGCACTCGGACGAAGAGAAAATAAACTCACGACAACTCTCCAGACGATGATAACGTCGATGACGTTGACAGCACGAGCTTCGCCAGCAAGAGTTTGAGCAAAACATCCGACAATGATAGTCAGTAACTCGACCCCATCTAGCAACAAGATTAGTTAGTTCTGTGGGAGATGGGAGTCGCTTGACTACGCACACATGCGTTTGCGACCTACGATATCGGCGAGCCAACCAAAAATCAGCTGACCGATAAGTGTGCCAACGGGGGTCGCAATTTTGACGCCAAGATCGTATTTAAATGGGAGAGTGTTTTCGTTCTGAGGAGAGTAAACATAAGCAAGCATAGTTGACGCAATGTTGATCTAAGTAGAAGATGGTTGAGCACGCTTGGCCCCTTGAAGTTCAAGTAGACTTGATGCTCACAGCGAAGATGTCGTAGCTAAAAGAAAAGGAAAGGTGAGACTTGAAATATCAAAAAATAAACAAACAAAAGCGTACGCGTCAGTAAAGAAACCTACACCGGCGACCAAGGCGACCTTTACATGGTACACTCTTCAAATTTCAACCTACTCAATAATATTTTGAAGAGGGAAAAAGGGGGGTTACGTACGAAAAGCTGGCATTATCGACCTCAGCGAGAGCAGCTCTTCGTCGCTCGTCAAGGTCATGGATGGGGGTCATTTCCATTTCGCAGTCATTATATTCGTCCGAGTCTTGCATTGCGCGGGAGGTCTGAGGTGGCTTCGACCGCCTTGGATTGTGTAGTCACTAGAGAAGAGATAAGGAAGGGACCAGAAATCAAAGAGGGTCATTTGTTCTCGCCATGGTGGACCCAGGCTTATGTAGTGCTGGAAGAGAGGCGGCACCGCTGCCTGTAATAGAACGGCCATCAGTTGAAGCGGTGATATTGCAACAACGTCGAGTCAATATCCGAGGATTGAAACGCACGAAACAGGTAAGATGACCATTTTCATCCAGCCAAACCTAGCTTTGAACTGAGAGACGGCGTCCAATTGTCGATACACAGCTGCAAGTACTGCTTTGTTTGCAGCCAAATAAAGTGACTCCTTCTCATCCCATTACCTCAGAACTTCAAGAGTTCACGTTCGACCTCTTTGTCACTGCCCGCGACTGCCGTGAGCTTCTTCGACTTGTTTTTCGCCCAAAGCCTGAGAGCGCACCGTGCGGCCCGGGTTCACCAATAACGGGTCGGATCTCTGAGTGTGAAAACATGGACAGCAATACTTATGTGGCTACCAACAGTGCCGAACGAATTTCAAGGAGGTGGAAGGAGTTTAACGAAAACGTTCATCGCCGCGCGGTCGCAGCTTGCGGAAAAGATTTGACGGATTCGGAATTTTTACGTAAGCGTGTTGCCAGTGGTTTTTGTCTCAATGTCTCTTGTCTCTTGTCTCTTTTGTGGTTTGTTTGCGACGACGATGACGAATGGACGTCTGCTGAACGCGATACAGCTTACTTGAAGTCGTTTCACTACACAATGCGCTGCGCGAGGCCTTCGCTTGCTTTCTGCACTCGCAAACTTCCGTTCTGTCTCCCTACTGACTTGGATTTCCGAAGGAGAGACCCCCAGTATGAGAGGTAGGTTCAAGAGTCCCAATGTCTCTAAACGTATAGGAACTGTCGCAGACTAGGAACGGAAACACTTTCTATAAACGTGCGTATGATGGTTTGCTCTCTGTTCTCAAGAGACATATGCCACTGATAGTACAGATCCGAGTTCCGCGTCGTCTCGTCACTCATCATCAGCGCTGACAGCGGCTGGTATCACTTTACTGCAGTACTGGGAGTTCTCAGACCATTATAGATGAACGTATCCAGTGCAACCAACGACGAATGTGCGTATGATAATAATAGTCTTCTTTCATTGCACGTCTGACCTTACAGACACGCTACACATGAAAATTCAAGTCCGAATTGACGGCGCACTTGGAGCGCTGATTCACTTCATTTCTTTCACAGAATCTGCCAAACGATTTATACGACGCTCTCATGGTCGACTGGTACCCCATCGTAGATATCAAGGATGCGTCTCAAAAGACGTAATCTTCTTTAGGTGAGTTCTCTATGTTTGCGATATACGTATACGGTTTTATCTGGGCGTCGCGATGCTGATATGTGGCGTCTTTGGTAGGAATGGAACGTAAGTCTATTATTGCAAGATTTCGTACGCAGGCCAGATTTCTTTTCGATTCAGTTTGATTTATGAAGAGGTGCATTCAACGCGCAGGTGGTCAGCAGCGCATGACAGGTCACATACGCGGGCAGTGGGTACGGCAACGCAAGATTTCGATTCGTGCGCGGTGCCGGCTGACATACATATACCGCATAGCGAAGAAACGCCAACCAATACACCATCATATGCAATAGAGAAGACTTGCTGTGTGCTAACTTCTTCCCCCTCCCAGCCCTTCCCCCCAGAATACTGCCGTTGCGGTGCTGAGTCGGAAGTCGACCGAGAAAGTATACTTTCATACTGAATGCTTCTCTCTACTTTCGATTATTGACACCATGTGCCAGTGTATCGCACTGCAGCAGCGAGGGCATATTTTTGAATTTCCTTGCCATTCATCCCTTTCTTCCGCCCACTCACGCGTCTTCTTGTAGATCTATTTTTCATTTCTCTTTCCGAAGGTGAGTTTCTTTCAAAAAGTACAACGTCATGATCTCAGCTCCTACAGTCCGCTCAACAGGGTTGCGACATAATCAAGTGCTCGATTTTGCAAAGCCTTTTCCGTCCGATACAGTATCCTATACAAGCTTTGACATGAGATGCCCCTATGCCGAGCTGAAGACAACGGGGTACTACACTGGCGAAGCGATGCTGAGTTTCAAGGCCTGTGCTTCGCTCTGGAGCTGTTCATCTCAGTTCGATTTCCGCTCTTCTCCGCAAAACTATCTTCTTATCGCCCTGTTATACTTCCACGCATACATCCGGATTCAAGGTCTTCGGCTACAACCATTTACCAAGATGATCGTCTCTTGTCTCCTCTTGGACGTCAAAAGGTCGTTCGAACGTTCGAACGTTCGCTCGGAAATAGCCTTTCATGGCAAAATCCTCTCAGTGGTGGTGGTACGTCCTTCAATTCTTTTCATTCAGACATGCATACATCAGTGGCGTACTCAGAGCTCAACGGAGAACAAGATCCCTAACGCTTTACATAATTTCGTAGACCTAGGGAAGTAAACGAACGGAAACTCTGTTTCAGACTCAGGGTAAGAGTCGTGAAGGAGCCCATGCATCTGGACCGCGATAGTAACGTATCGCAGCTCCGGATTTCTCTTGCGTTCGAGGAATTTGTGCAGCTCCCGATCATAAATGTGCCACTTTTCCTCGTTAACAAACTGGGCGAATAATTGGAGTCCTAGCAAGGGCGCTGGAAGTGTGAATGATGGCGTGAACGATTTTCCTGACCACGATAATTGTCGGACAGCTGTAGCTATCTCCAGGATCTGCTCCGCTTCCTCCTCGTAGATGTTTGTGAGGTGAAGTTTTTCGATGTCGGGGAGATAGGAAAGACAGGTTCCATGGGCCAACACGCTGAAATCGACAGGATCTCCATCGAATGGAACATTTCCAGGGTGGCCGTGTTCGATTGGCCATGGACCTGTTTCAATGCGTCTGAAGTGAATCTCTCGTACAGTGCTGCGCACTGCACCGTCAGGACGTGTTTCTCTCTCTATAGACACCCGACGGATCAAGGAGGCATCACATAGATTGAAGCGACCTCCAGACACGAAGAGCGAAGTCAAGAGTGGAGAATCGGGAAACGACGACAAATTTTCCACTGCACTCGGGATGTCCAGGTTAAATTTGAAGCCCACTAGGTTGAGGCTTTTCAGAGCGGGCCAACGCCGCGCATGCCTGACTACGTCTGTTGTTACGGTTGATTTGAAGTTGGAGGAGCAGTTGTTAACGACGGAAATTGTGTCGAGTAATTTCGAAGGTTTCATTAGATTCAAGAATATTGGGACATGATCGGAAACGGCGGTTTCGAGATGGAGCATCGTGAGGAAGGAGAATCGTGCCATGAATGACTTCAGGCGAAATTGATTTGGTGAGATGGTGTCGATGTGGTGAGGCTCGCGAGGGCCCCAATTGTCATCGACAAAATTCTGGTTGGGAGATCCATTTAATGCGAGGATTTGGGTCCAATCTCCATAAAGGCTGCTATGAATCGAGGCAGACAGCGTTGATTCGTCTGCGCCTTTCAGAATGAGAACCCGACCTATTTGCCTCTGCGCCAAACGGGTCCAACTTTTGTGAACCAAACTCGCGTTGCGAAGATCGAACAAGCTTTGATGACCTTGAATTAGGAAATGAAACAAATCGTCGCGCCAGAAGGACTTCTCGTGTATGGATTTCCCGAAGACACGAGTAGCATACGCTACCCATTGAGCGCCGATGTGTCGAATCACCTCTTCCCAAACAAACGATGGGATTTTCTGCGACTGCATATTATCGGCGATGGAGTTTGATATTTGCTTCCTGTAGTTGGATGCGTAGGATTGGACGTCTGCGACGCTATGTAGGGTGCAGTCTGAGGGTTTGAAGGTGGAGTTCCTCATGCGAGCGAAGAAATTGTCCACGACAAATGGGTCAACATCTTTCGATAGCGCTAGCATGGCCAACAGAGCGTCGGATTCATTGGAGAACACTACGTCCTCGTTCGTCCATCCATCACGAACAGAGTACTTCTCTTCACCGTTCACTGGCAGGTCATCGAGAGCCTTGGTGGGATCCATGATTGTTGAACGACGGATTCTGTTGAAGATTTCTGACATCTAGGAGCGATTTGAAGGACATGGATACGATTCACCTCTTCTTAGAGATCCTTATATGCCACGAAGATGGAGGGATTATGATGCTTTTGAGTTGTTCGCGTTGACGTCCTTCAAGTTGCAGTGGGAGTGCTGCCAGTGCAAGCTGGGTCAGGCTGGAAGCCGCACGGGCCGGCCGAGAAACCGTCCACCCGGCTGTACCCGGCTACCCGCTCCGGGACCACTTCACCTTGAAACGACCACTTTTTGCTTGCAACGAGTCGTTCGAGTGACTGTATCGAAGTATCCTTTGTTTTCGCGAAACAAGCATCCTCTGGAAATTTCTCTAACTATCGCAGGAAATTTGATATATTCAGAAAACAAGTTACGAATCGTCGTTTGTTGACAAAACGGATGGCCTTTGACAACCGCAAACTGCTCGCACCAGCCGCTGCGTTCACCATGGCCATCATAGTCATCTCGTACACGTATTCTTCGATAAATCAAGCTCGTTCCGAAGCGACTTCGAGGAGAATGCGGGAGGTCGAACATTCAAGGTCCAGAGCAGCTGGTGTTACGAAGCCAAAGGTCGACTTGTCCGAGTCGAGTGGAAGAAGTTGATCTCGAGGGTGAGTACTAGTGTCATTGCATCTCGTCTCTTGATCTAGCAACTGATGTGTAGGTCTGAAAATTTGAAGTCTTCTATGCTATGTTTGTGAAATCAAGAGTCTTGGATGTCAAACGGGCGTGCATTTTCAGACTATCGTATTCGCCTGGAAATTTGCAAAATCTCAGCAAGAAGATCCTGAGTTCATGAAGACTTTTGGTAAAGATACTCGGAGTTGTGTTATGGAGGAAGGTGTTGTCGGAAAGTTGAACGGCCAAAAGGTGCGCATCAACCTTGAATCATAGTCCATCGCGATATCGTTCCTCAACCTTTTTGCCTTCCAGATTCATATTGTCGACGTTCACTCTATTTACATGGAAATATTCACCCAGCTTTCAACCACACCGTCTCCACGAAATCCAGTCCCTTCTTCACCCACTCCGCATCCTCTGGTCCCAAATCCAGGTCAAACCCATGTTCCTCCCCATCCACACGCGCGTACATCAACGGCTCCCAACCCTCATCCTCCCCCATTTCATTCGGCTTCACCACTGCGTCGCGCTCCTTCATGAGTGTCACGAGTCGATCGGCGCACTCAACTGGTACGCCCGTATCCGCCGTCCCATGCACAAACAGCGTCGGCGGTAGCTTCGCGCCTCCCTCAATCCTATCCTCGATATGCACGCGCCCTCTCGCCCCCTCCTTCCGTTCCCTCTCATGCCCAAGAAGCTCGGCCAAGCGGCCCTGCTGAACAGCAGCGAGAAAGAGCATACCGCGCGCGTCTGAGTATTCTGCGCTCGAGACGATGGAGCGCGGAGAGGCGTTTTTCATCGCGGCGAGGTGGTCGTCGATCGTCGACGCAGGCAGCTGGGGCGCGCCGTTGATGTCCTTGACGTACGCTTCCGTCCAGTGTCGATGGCGGAAATCGCACATCGGGTAGACAGCGACTAAGACGCGGATGCGCAGTCTTGACTGTGGCGCTCCGAATGCAGGTTCTTTGTCAACGCTCGGCCTGAAGTTCGAGAGAACGAGCTGGAGAGCACAATACCCTCCTGCGCTTTCTCCGTGCACCATCACCCTGTCGAAATCCGCCTCGAGCCCATTCCCCGCTTCGAGTCCAGCAGCTTTCGCAGACGCTTCGCGCAAAGCTATCGGCAGGCCGCTCGGTAACCACGCCCAGAAATCGTCGAGGTCATCGAGGAGCTCCTCCGCCGTTGCTTCTGGGAGAAGCCTATAGTCCGGCGAGACGATGATCGCGTTATGCTCGTGAGCGAAGGAGTACAGCCAGCGCGGGACGAAGGACGCGCACGTCCTCTTGCCCGTCACCTATCAGTATGAATGCTCGTGAGAATGCAACTTGACTTGAACGCGGTACGATAAGACAGCAACACTCACGAGTCCTCCTCCATGAAGTCTCACCGAAATCGGTCTGGGTTTCTTCCACTCGTCAGAACCTGGCCCTAAGTCGAGCAGTTTCTTCGGGATCAGGACGTCGACAAGGATCTCGTGTCTGTCTACGACCTTATACGTGTGCGTGGAGATGGAAAAGGAGGCGAGCGGGTCTTCGAGCGGGAGCGCCGTTCGCCGTGACATTTCGTGCTTGAAAGTTTACTGTCGATTCAACGTCCAGTTTTCCTCTTCCACTGGTACGCTCACAGTCGCACGTCGATGATGTTGAAAGCAATCAAACCCACACCAATGCGCGACATTGCAAGTTCAATCATTTGGTGAAGGGAAAATGCTACATAGACGCCGGGAAATTTCGAGGATGAGAGGATTACGCGTGAGCAAGTGTCTCGTGGACTCGCACACAGATAGAGATCCGTCGCTATGCAAATTGATGTCAAAAAATAGATATGCTAGAGAAGTCTACCTCGTCATGATCGAAAAAGAACTTTGGGAAGTGATGCAACGGGATCCACAATGAGTTCATTTGAAAGAGGCGCCGCGCCAAGAAAGCTAAAACGTTTATTTCATTTTTGGGCACTGCGATTCCGATTTCAGTGCACCGTACACAGCCAAACGACTCCCGAAATGTACTCACCGAGGAAGAGGAAGATATGCTTTGAGAAGCCATTGTGATATAAAAACAGAATGATATTCTTCAAGAGGGATACACAAGACGGTAGTAGAAGGAGAGTGTGCGATACAGAATGATGGAAAGGATGAGAATAATGATATGCGGGGAAAAAGATGCATTGCCAGAAAGATGGATGGATATACAGTGGAAGTACAACAAGATAAGAACTGTAAAATCCTTACAACCTGTCGAGCACGACATCAGAAATGATTGATCAGAAGGATTGCGCGAGAGACTCACCAAGAAAATCCAGATCCAATACAGCAAATAGAGATAAAGATAACCGGTACCCAAGACCGAAACGTGTATAGGAAAGATGAAGAGAAATTGGGACGAGATAATGTCTTATTCTTGGTCAGGTCTGCTGACGAGGACGATGCCTTCGGGCTCTACGGACGTCAGGCCTAAGCCTGATGACTCGGTATCTTCTTCGACGGACATGAACCGGACGGATTTTCTAGGGATATCTTCTTCGTCAATGGAGGGATCGGAGGACGACGTCGCAGTGGATATGTTTCCTGGCGCATTTATTCCAAACAGCCGGAATTTATTTTTCAGTTTCCCGCCCGCGTTGCTGCCATGCCCAAGCGCAAGGGAGAGCTTGCTGAATGTTGACTGAGGAGAGGGTGCAATGGAAGAGGGCGGGGTCGTCATCGAGCTCGCGACACTCAAACGATGAGGGCTGGCGGAAGCCGACATGGATATCGACGTCGATAGGGACGCCGCGGACACGGAGGCCGCTGGCGATTTTTTCATCGAGGACCGCAGCGGCTGCTTCGGCGCAGTGCTGCGCCCCCGTCGATCGTTGCTCTTCAGCTCCGCGCCAGAAGGGGTCGCGGACATGGACGCGGAGACGGAGGGTTCACTGTGCAGCCTGCGTGGCTGCGGACGCAGATGCGGTGTTCGGGAAACATGCAGCCCCATTGCGATTTGTGCAATGGTTGGGGGCTGCGCGGAGAGGTCGGGGGAACGGTAGCGCGAGGTCGAGGATGAAGACGAGCGAGAGCTCCTGCTTGGTGGAGGAGACCTGGGAGCGGGGGATAGTGATGACGCCGAACGTTCTGCGGGCGTGGAAAGTAGGCCACCGTCCTGTGAACGCAAAGTTAGATTAGAATTTGAAATTTGGTAGATTTTGAAGTTTAAGACGCACGGAATGCCCCCCTCCAGACTTTCTGAAGTGCATTTGACGGCGCATGAACGGAAAAGCCATCAGCTTTGATGCACGCGACCCAGCGCAGGCTGGCACAACCGCGTCTTCGTCCTCAGCCGAGATCGTGTGCAACGTTGGAACAGCGTTCATCGAGCGTGAATGGCGATGGCGACGGGGAGAATAAGATTGAGATAGTTGAGGTCTCGAGCTCGACGCGGATGAGCTTGCATTATAATTGTGGTGCGCTGTCATTGGAGACTTCGGAATATGCGAGACCACGACGTCGTCCGACTGCGTCACTTCCGCCGTCGTCGCCGTGGGTACCCGCGAGTCAGAGGTACGGCGTCGCTGAAGTTGCATAGTTGTTCATCGACGCTGTCGCCGTTGTCGATGACGAAGGGGACGAGGAAAACGAAGAGGACGAGGAGGATGGACGTTCGTTACAAGATTCGCGCCAGTCAGGCCACCGAACTGACGTATCAAAAATAAGCTTCCCACGCCTCGCCTAAACGAGGCACGCCGATGAATTCGCGTCTCTTCGGCGAGAAAACTACGCAGAGAGAAAAAAATAGCATAACGAAAAACAGAAGAGAGTACTTCTTTAAAATTGTTACGGCGAGTCTCAAAGCATTGAAATTATGTTCTCTGTTCTCGAAGTACGAAGAGCTCAGAGGACTTGTGTGGAAAATGTCTCAAACCCTCGCCTCATGCAGAACCTCTCTCTATGATGATATACTCGCGTTGTCTCAAATAGAATATCGAATTCATAAGAATTTGAAGAAAGATGAAGACATGGGTCACTATGCCAGACGCCCAAGATCAGCGCACGCTCCAAAAAGGTAGACTTTCAAAATGCACATTTCTCCACGTGCTCTGTGTTTTACAACTTCGATTTAGGCGCGAACAGATCGTGCATATCCGACGCCGCTCTCTTGATCTCCTCGCAGAACTCGGCGTTCGGCATCTCGACGCGCGAAGTGATGTTGAAGAAGAATTTATCTGTAAGAGGAGGATGCAACGATATAAATATTATAAACACCATGCACCGCAATGCGGGGAAATAAGAATAACAAGCATCATCACGCACCTTCGAAGCCCGTCATATACGCGACGCCAAATCCGTCCGGCACTACCTCGCCCCATCCGTACGCCTCGAAGTGCTTCGAGAAGATCGCAGACGTGCTCAGATTCCAGTGGCTGGACCGTAAGAATAAAGGATCCGAGTACAGCGCTGGCACTTCCTCGGAGTCCTTGATGAGTTTCTTCAAGCCTGTCGGTGATTATATTTGAGAATGATGGAGGGGAAAGCTTGATAGGAATTGTACGCACCGAGTAAATGCCGGTCCACGCCCTGCGCATTGCCAGCCTCGCGAGCAAGCTGTCCGTGTCGCTTCGCCGCAGCTCTCAACAGCGCCCTCTTCTCCTCATCCTCGACCTTACCCGAATCGCTCATCATCGCGCGCACCCACTTCTCACTCTCTTCGCAAACGACGCGAATTGCTTCTGTCCTCCCCTTCAAAAACTTGCGAGTCGATGCAGCCTCGTAAGTAGCACCCGGCGCAATGAATCCATCCGCTGCGCGAGCACTCAATTCGTCGTGTTTCGCTAGCAGTCGACGATATGCAAGCTGTACCATCATCTGGCACCATGAGTCGGGAGACACACCGAATGACTTGACTGCGCCCTTTCCATACGACGTTAGGAAATGATTCAGCGTCTGACCGTCCGTCAACTCTCGTGCAGCGTCCTCCGCGGAGGCGATTGCAGAGTGGGTCTTTTCAGAAACGTTCCAGTCAAGAGGTTTCGGGACAGGCAAAGACGCGTTCGATGTTCCATGGTCAAAGGACGGATCTGTGAGCGCGTCCAGTATGTCGTCGCACATCCTGGCCGTCGGAGTGCCGTCCATAATTGAATGTTCGCCCATTATACCAGATCTCGCTTCGGGTCCGTCGCATACGATAAGTTGGACAGGCTTGTCCACCCATCTGTTCGAGAGCCATTTGCCATGATCGCCCCCGTGCCATAACTGCTTTGAAAAAGATACAATATCTGATGGAGTCGTGTCGTCGAGGCACACGACAAAGGCAGCCGAGTGGATATCTCGAACGATGGACTCATTGTGAGCGCCCGAAACTAGATTAGAGTAGTCCTACAAGTAATGTAGTTGAGTGAAAGTAAATCTCCGCGAGTGTCTAGACGAGCGTACCTTGGCCCAAACATCTCTATTATTCGTAGTGAGCACGCCGATCGCGGGGTAAGACTCCGTTGTGCTGTCATAAATATGCTGAAATTGCCTACAAATTTACCGTCAGTTTATATCAGAGCGTACGGGGCCGTCAGACCTTTCTAAGTCGGCTGTGCTAAGAATGTGTGCGTCCTTTGCGATGTCTACTTTCCAAGCTCGATTCTTGCGGAAGACAACGACATGTCCAGCATTGCCGTTTTCGCCTTCCTTCGCGTACGAGATAGCCCAATCGAGCCCCGAAGTTCCGGGAACACGACAGCAGTCGAACATCCATCTGAGAGGCTCGCTTGTCAGGAACAAACTTGATACAGATGCGGACGGACCTATAAGTGTCCATGCAGATAGGACCTTCCTTTGTAGCCTCTGGTTTGAGTTGACCGAGTTTGTACTTCTGTCGGAAGAGTAACATCGCTCGCGTCAACGCGGCGGCGCGATGAACCGACGTCTGTGGCAAGTGTTTGGGGTGCGCGTCAAAGCCATCTTTCAAAGGCATTTGAATGGGCGGTAAACGATGTATCGGTGATTCTCAGCTCACAGAAATAAGATACGTTCACTACAACCTTTGTGATCTCAGCAAAATATGATGATCATCAGTAGGGACGCACTCACCGAGTCCCTGTAACCCATGTATGCGCCATTGTCCCACCATTCCTCCAACCAATGCTCCGTCCCCTTCTGACGATCCACCAGGCGTTCCTGCAACGCGCTCGCTAGCGGGCTCTTCTCGTACTCATCCACCTTCTTCAACGCGGAATCCAACTCTTCCTGTGAGCGTGCCAATGGCTTCAGACTACTTCTAAGCCTGGCAAACGTATCGGAGAGTTGAGGAACTGGAAGTTGACCGAGAGCCTTCTGAGACGCGACAGTGACGCTGCTTTCCGGCGGACCTGGTGCGAGGCGTTTCCAGTTCTTGGGTGCCATCGTCGCCATTGATCGACGCGTCAACGAAGAAAGAAATCGTCTTGACATCGTCGCCGCCGTCGACGTTGACGGCGACTTTATGAGCGGACTGACCGGGCCTCGCAAGCAGGTGATTATTGGGGACCGAATACGTAAGTATGTCCCACGATCTTTGGTTCCGAATGAAATGCTGTGCAACCGCACCTGCTCGGCGAACTTGAACTCCAACCACTACCCGCTGTTTCTCCTCAAAATCCACAATATATTTTTCCTACCTTCCATCGCGTAAAGTGAGTCAAACCCCAGCTACATGAGATATTACGGACGTCTCTTACCTCAGAAATTTTCAACAAAGCTTACCGGGTCTCTTTCAATTATCGTACGCGAAGAGTTTCAGCGATGGATCTAGATCTCGCGGCATCCACTGGCAATCTGGACGTCGACGAGAAACTCCTTGTTCGTGACGAATGGACGAACGAAGATGTACCATTCTTAAACGAATCCGACGCTTTGTTGGCCTCATTAGCACTCTCGAAAGACGCTGACCCATCTATCGTCGACAAATTCTTCTCCCTTATGAGGAATCCCGCATTCAAACCATCAGAATGCACTCTACACAGCGTCGCGGACGTTCACTCCTTCGCGTCAAACCACAGAAAGCAGACGATAAACACATTCATCGGTGGTGCGTACGCATTGAATGTCCCCGCCGGACCCCGCGTTCGTCTGGCAAGAGGTGATCCTTCGCATCGGTGACCAATGGGTTGCTTTTGCATCTCATATATTCGGAAGATCGATACACGAGAAACCCTTCTGGGATGGCGATGTCTTCGGCCTCATATTCGGTCATCAGAACCTGCGTGACTTCCGTCACGCGAGCTTGGTTCATCGGAGTTGGACCCGTCCAGCGCAAAGACAAATGGGTCGGGTTCTTGTTTTGGATAGCGCAAGAGAGACTACCCTATCCGCCGCCATTCAGAGCACGATGTTTGGAAATTGGACTCAAATACTCGCCTTGAAGGATCTCCACGCCACGGTTGAACGTCTTACATCAAGTCCTGAAATGTCAACTCTATCGTCGCTCTTTGTTTCCGGCGGTGTTTTCAATCTTCACGGAGGCGCTCTGATTCATCGTGTTACTTTGGAAAGAGAAACACGTTTGGATGGCACAGTGCACACCATCGTACGTGAAGCCCACTTCAGGCGTCTCCATGCAGGCCCACCCGTAAATGGGGTTCCTTTCGCAGAAGCAGCATTCGACAATAATCCTGTGGATTTCAGCACTCTAGCCAATGAAATCTGTCTTTCCTGGCTTCCGAAGATCGAGCGAATCCATCTCACAAGTATATACGAGACGGAAGGGAGTGAGATCCTTAGGATAGCCACATCTGTCCGACATTTATCGTGGTCAAGAGCGTGGTTCACGCCTTCATTTACGCTTCCCATTGCATTGATTGGTCTACGTTTATTCGTGACGAAAGCGCTTGAGGATAGGTGGCATGCACATGATCGCGATCTACACAAGTTTCTCCTTCACAAGAGAACCCCCGATTTGCAATATGATACAATTGTAGTCCAGATGCATGGGATTTTCTTCGATGTATTCCCCGAATCCAAAACAGAATTTCCATACATTTACTTTGCTCGGTCTATGAAACTATGCACAACATTAGGAATCTTGTTCTCTGTAGAGCTTTGAACGGATTATTTTTGATTTTGCTCACTACGTGTTCTAGAAGTCGAAATTACCAGCAAGAGCTACATGTGTCAAACATGTATAAACATTTCAATTTTCAATGCAATGGCAAGATCTCACACCCAAAGCGATCATAATCTCGCTGGATTACAGACTTCTCCTGGGCGGCAGCGACAGGGTAGCTCCTCCGCGTCGAAGACCAGTTCGTACTACATGTACTGCGGAGACGTCGCAAGCAGTGGGTTGACTGACTTTTTCCAATCCTCGATCAGTACTAGTCCGGGTATACGGTAGACGTATGTTCCGGTTGGTCTTGGCCCAATTGGGTCGAATATTTGTTGGCAGTTCCGAACAATCCTGAGTCGTTTGCGACTGCCACGTCACGATCTGTAGAAGCCCTTCACAACATCCTTCGTGCTTCGTTATGTTCAAAAAGCTTTACTATGACGCCGTTGCTAAATTTAAAGGTGAGTAGCTGACATTTCGGCTTCTTGAATGCCTTTCGAGTCTGCGTTTAAAGCTCGCAAGGCGTTGCAACGCAGTGGCCCAGGCCAAACAGGAGGTACGTCGCATGGCTTCACCTTGAATCGGTACTTTGTGTAATCTTTTCTTGATAAATTTATGTTGTACTTGGTGATCGTGACGAAATTTTCGTCTTTCAAAGTGGCAACAGTGCAATCAAGGAAACGATTGACGAAAGTGGACGAAATCCTTTCGTCCCTCGTTCATCTCGACCTGGAAGGTGCGATCGTCGACAAGGAGGAGACACCCGTGCGGTTCGGTGGCCAATGCGATGTATTTCGCGCAAAGTCGATTAAACATAACAAAGCAGTTGCGGTAAAACGAATACGGGCTCATTTGGATGGCAATGAAGCTTTCGCGAGGGTGAATGACGAGTGCGCGAGGCGTCGTGTTGTTCTGACGTTATTTTGCTTCAGAGGCTCGCTAAGGAAATAGGAATATGGGCAACGCTCGAACACGAAAACGTCCTTCCACTTTGGGGGTTTATTTTTGAGGGATCTTCAGCGGTCCCGAGCCTTGTCTCCGAATGGATGGACTACGGAATCCTGCCCGAGTATATGGAGAAATTTCCTCGGGCTAGCGTAGAAACTTGCAAAATGGTTCGTTGTTTTTCTTCCCCTACCAGCAGCGCGAATGTTTCGCTAATCCAGACGGGTAGCTTGTTGGTGTTGCATCAGGACTATCATACTTGCACTCCAAAGGAATAATTCATGCTGATCTCAAAGGTGTTCGTATCAAACTTTTGACTGTTCCTCGCCCTCTTTCTTCATATTGATTATCCCCGTATTTTAACAGCAGAACATTTTTGTCTCTGCCATCGAATCGCCCTTATTGGCTGATTTTGGACTATCTCGCATGATTGTCCAATCTGGCACAATGACCGTATCTGTGGGCACCATGCGTTGGATGGCTAGGGAACTTCTTACCTCTGAATCTAATTGCAACGAAAAGACTGACGTCTGGGCATTTGGCATGGTCGTATACGTGAATATTTATTATGAAATCTTTGAGAATGGATGGTGATCAATTTACGCCCTTTAGGAATTACTCAGTCGTGGACAGCCATACGCTGATTTGACAAGCAATACCTCCGTCTGGCGAGCGATAACGAGTGGCAAACTTCCTGCAATACCCAAGGCTAGCGGATGTGGGAATCATGAAATATTTGAGCGTCTTTGGAATTTTTGTAGGTTATGCTGGCAGGATACTTCGTCTCGTCCATCGGCACGCGGATGTAGGGAGAATATCGGGTATATCCTTCAGACGACGGCTTCCCCCACTGCACACACGCCGAAGCCAGCAATATTGAGGTAAGCTCTATTGGTGAATGAAAACATTGTGATTCTTAGTGCTCTTGCATGTCGTAGAACGGAAGGTCAAAACGTCTCTTTACGCCCGAAATCTCTTTCAATATTTGAATCTGGGAGGATGAAGATTTATCAGTATGGCTCTGAGGAAGGGATAGATCGCATTGTGATCGCATTGAACATCGGACCAACATATTCTCAAGTAACCTATTGCATACTTTCTCCAGGTGCCATCCCAGAATTTCATAGGATAATTAAGCACGTAGGCTCAATCTCTCTACGACGTGTTTCGAACGTCAATTGTGAAACTGTGGTCACCTTACTGTTTCTTGCAGACTTCTCGGACCAGAGGCTCCTCGTCGAAGATACCAAATGTCCTGAGATATTACAGCCCAGGGGAGATGCGGAGTGAGTCCAACTCACGGGGAACAGATAGGGAGGATTATTTAGAGGTCGAATGGCACGTAATGCCATACTATCAAGCTTCAACGATTTCTCATATGATACCCGCTCCTTTAATTCAGGTCCAAGCTGCACTGGAAATTTCTTTCCGGCCAGTCACTCAATGAGCAGGAGAAAAAGATGTTGTCTCTTCCAGTGAAAAAAACTGTCGAACAGATTTTTGCAGACATGATAAAGAATCTATACGACACCGCCGAAACGTTTATCTTGGACACACATCCGACGCTTAGATCTACTTGGTCGAACCGCGAGAAGACGTTCGTCATTACTCATCCAAATGACTGGGACTATGAACGTCAGGCGGCTCTTAGAAATTTAGCTATGCGTGGTGGCTTGCCTGTATCGCCAGATACGTTATCTGGAGGACCTCATCTGACGCTTGTTACGGAGAGAGATGCTTGCACATATAGCTGTATCTACTCTAATCTAGTCCTCGATGTGCGTTTTCCTCATCACGACACGCTCTTTCACTCCTGCTTGCTGATACTTATAGGGCAGTTGGATCAAAGTTTAGTTACCACAGGCGGTGTTGGCACGAAGACTCCAAGTCTCGAATTCAACGCTTACAGCCTCATTGTTTTCGATGGATATCCGCTACAAATGTTCGACGTGGCCACAGCCGATCAGAAATTTGAGGGATCATTACTTCTAAGGAAACGAGCTCACAAATTTTTGAAAAGTAAATTCATCGAATATGATTCAGTTTTCATATTGCTGAATCAAATGGCAGATAAACTGAAGGGCTCAGTCTATGGCGCGGACAACTATGTAGATCAAATGTTGTGGAAGTTCGAGCAAACAGCTTCGAAAACCTTTCGCACAAAGAGTGATACGTGTGTGATTTACTTTGGCACTGTATTGGACAGAGATGTTATGGTCGGAGTTCGTGGAGGAAAGTTGTTATTGCATGGGTGAGTTGAACCATATTATACCACGGCATCCGAATCAATCAGTCCTTATCACGATTTTCGCTCTTTCTTAATACAGCGACGAAGTGGCAGACTTATTCGAGCCGGCGATCCAAGCTTATGTGGCAACGATTTACGAGCGGATCAAGAATTCCCCTCTGGAAATTTCAATGATTTACCTCATCGGTGATTTTTTCACTATTCCGTATGTCCAGTCAGAGATCTCTGCCAGAATTGCGGGGAGGGATATTTCCATCAAGACTATGGATGGAGAAACGTGAGTATGACTTTGAATCACGCAACTGCATCGTTACTGATGTAATGAATACCCGTTCGATGTACCCAAAGTTTCAGCTTAGCCGATGGTGCTGCCTTACATCACGTCTTCCACCATATCCTGCGCGGGGGGCGACGCTGAGAATATTTCTTGAAGTTTTTAGGACAGTTCTTTGCCTAGATTCAAATGCAGTCACAGGATAGGACATGTTTCGTTTCCAGTAATTTAAACAGCTTTTAAGATGTTTTCGTGCAAAATAGTCATGCGTCTGAATAATTACCATGCGATGGACCTGCGAGCAACTTTCTTAGTAGGAAATCGGACTTGCATTTGGAAAAGCGGATAATTCTACCTTTTTACTATATTTCATACGTTTTACAAACAAACACCATCTGCAACCGATTTACGGCAAGTCCGCTCATTTACCCCAATCTCTCTCCTAGCGATGACAACCGGAATCCCATTCATCGATTAATCATCACTTACTCTTCTTCTTCCGCAGCTTTCTTCTTTTTGTCCTCCACTAATTCGACATTATCTGATGGGACGCCCTTGAGCAGCTTGACTTTTCCTTCTTCGATCATTTCGAGAATATCATCTGCGACATCGCCTTGAACAACGATTTCGTCTTGGCCTTGAGCATTCTTCGTTACTGATGCACCTGTAGCAAATCTTTGGGCGAAGTACTTTGCGACGGGTTTGAGTTGGATGTCTGTATGCGGTGTAAACATGAGCCATTTATGACGGAAGCTTCTGTAGTCTCACCGAATGCCTCGAGCCCGTGAATAGCAGTGACGTGTTTACGCTTTGTGCGTTCGATTCGTTTGATCGTGACCTGTTGGTAGAATGGATCTCTTAATCGCAAATTCTTGGCCAATAAATCAAGAAAGGATGACGTACGATCGATTCCTATACCAGAAACGACGATGAGCGAGTCATCGGCTTATAGATTGCTCTGAGACGCACCTTCTTCTTCTTTTCTGCTGCATCTGCCTTCTTTTCTGCCTTCTTCTCCGCTTTCGCTATGTCCTTCTCAAGCTTCGCCTGTTTCTCCAGAGACAGTGTGCCCATCCGTGACTGGAGGGTCTCTGGAGTCGCGATCGATGCGACGCAGCATACGATATTCAATTGAGCATTTACATACATGAGCTCAGAATAAATATTGGACGCACCTTCGCTGTAATACTTGTTAAACAGCTCGGGATTCGACTTCTGCAACGCCTCTTTGCATCTCGTCAAACTCGTGCCGAACTCGCAGTACTCGACCGGGAATGAGCACACTATCCTTCGTATCCGAATCGCGTCGTGCGATTACAAGCCAGGGTTCGAACGCATAAGAATGAATGTGTTTGAAAGGTAACGAGTCAGTGAAAGCAAGTCATCGCGCATATCCTCAAGACCATCATACCATCGCAGAACAAAACACTGATCGGTGCAGCCGCTACGGCCTCCTTCTCCACCTCTGTTGCACTTCCAGATGATTGAGGTTGATTATCGTCCTCCTTGGCGGATGTTTGAGCGTTGCTGGCGTTTTCGGAGGACATGGTCGACGGTCAAGAATATTTCGCTGGAATTTCGTGCCATTTTTGGCCGATGCGCCGTGCCGGTTCACCGGCTTACTAGCCGGAATCTACCCGAAGCCGAGACGCGTTTGAACGCGTCGTTTGCAACTCAACCTCGAACCACGACGACGAGCTCTTTCTCTGGGTCCACGGACACCCTACGAGACCCTGTCAATTTCCAAGCGACCAGGCTATCATCGAATTTGAGGAACTTTTTGACAGGATGTGGTTGAGGATGTCCCCGTCGACGTACTTGCAGAGCAGTTGCCATTCCCTCAAGCGTATTGCGGGCGTGTCATTCACCAAATCTAACGTTTAGATGCTCCTTCAAAAGCCTCAAAATGTGCGTCAAGGTGCGCCCTACTTTTGCTTCTTGCTGTGCGAAAAATTGAATCATCACGCATTGCTCAGCCAGTGGGCTTAGAATTTTCAAGTTTGCGATCACTTGCCAGTGTCCAGGCTTTTCCTTCAACCACTCAAGCAATGGAAAATTGCAATCAACTCCTGATATTCATGCCCGTAGCGTAAGTCGAATGTCGATTGACTCACCCTCGATGACTTCACATTTACTTGGGCTGGGAAAGAAACAATGCCGTAACGCCTGACGCGGACGTTGTTGGATGAAATAAACACCCCCGTCGATCCACCACTATACGTCAATCATACTTCTTTGCTTCTTGAGCCGGTCCTGTGCACTTTTCCGCCCCTTAGCGGACGCGTGAAGATAGGAAAAAAGATGCTTATTATGGCTATCTCGTTTACGGGCTCGCGTTGCCATATTCTCGACGATGAAAGGACCTTTTCACCTCATCGTAAAAGGTATCGTCGTCCAAAACTCTCAGACCCGTTAACGTCAGTCCGACAACTATTTTCAGTGTAGTCTTGTGCGCCTCTATTGACCTCGCAGATTTCGTGAATTCCGCGGTATGGTTCGCTCCGTGCGGAACAGTGGGGATTGCTGCGTGAAACAAAAATAACTTGTGAGTCGACTTTAATCTTATCTTGCATAGCTGGCGACTCACAGTACGCCGGATGTAGGCCCGGTAATTCTAAAATATATCAATAAACGCGTGGGTTGGCGAGCTCTATTGATCTCACCATATGTTACGTTCCCCTAAAGATATCTAGTGAGTAATCGAGTCTCCAGAGCTTTGACGGTGATTAAACTCACGAAATCTGTTGATGCAGCCATTTGTGCATCGTCGTTATTCGTGGCCATACCATATCGCGTTGTTACGACGCGTCCAAATTCCCGTGCTTGGGAGAGAGTTCAGGTGAGACATACAGGAACATGTAAACATTGTTCACCCAATGCCGAATTCTGGGAAAGGTCATGATACGCAAGCCCAAGCGATACTTCCACTCTACATTCTGTCGCGGTCCCAGCTGCCCTGGGGGCGAAACGATTATGCGTCAGACGACACGGAAGATACCGGGAGTACCTTGAACGTACTCAATGCATCTTCTCACTCGCTGTAGTAGGTCTGTTAATTCCGTGTATGACGGGGCTCGGACTATCCACCGCATTTTCGCGTAATCTGGGATGACTGCGATTGCAAATGTAAGTCACTTTCTATCGTTCAGTCTTCGGGAACTTCTATTTTTCACTGACCATTTGGTTCCCAGTTGTTGCCCTCAATCGTTCCGTGGACGCGACAGTTTGGCTTGATCTGTTGTCGTAGTGCTGCTACACTAGAATATGCAAGCACTGCAGCGTCAAGAGCATTCTTTCCCTCCCAAGGCGCGGCGGCGGCGTGGGCACTTCGGTGTTATGCAAACCGGGGATTTCATAAGATTCTGTTCCGTGACAAATGATCGTGAAAAGGTAATGAACTTACGAATGACCAAAGTATTCGACTATTACTGACTGAGTTGCCAGAGATGATCCTGTCCCTGACGAGTTTGAAGGGCCTGGACCTGGATGACACCTAGTGAAGAGGAATTAAATTCATTACAATCCAAACAAGAGTAAGGTCCCAATTACGCTTCAACTCACATTAGACAGAAGTCCATGCCCTGGTACGCCCCCCTCTCTAGTAGGACAATCTTTCCGCCTCCACCTTCTTCCGCTGCCATATGGTGAATGTGAGCTTGCTTCCATACGGCATTTCATGCCTCATAAACGTGCCCACCTGGTGTTCCAAGCAGGACGATCGTTCCCGGTATCCTGTGCGTCTCGAGAACGGCTTTTGCCGCAAGAGCTACGCCCACCGCCGACATCGCTATCAAATTGTGCCCACAACTGTCACGCAACGCACGCGGACGCGGACGAGAAGGTACGTATCGCAATGCCATAAGAGTCTTTTACCCCATTTCCTGATAATAGCGAACTACGCACCCATGACCGATGTGGGGGAGGGCGTCCATTTCAGCATTGATACCGAAGACGCGCCCACCCTTTCCGAATGAATATTCCGCTCTCCACGCCGTCTTCAGCCCGCATAGGTGCGGTGTGACGGTGAACCCGTGCTTGGACATGAAAGAAGTGAGGGTGTCGTGTGCATAACTATGCGAGTGGGGTATTTTGATCGTCTGTTCAGCTCCCAGCAATATTGGGAAGTGGTGGTACGCACAATTCTTGAAAGCCGAGCTCAGGATGTTCTTATATCGATTTTAGCACATCGCAGGAAGAGTAGACAAAACCGGCCCAACGTACCGTGAATTTGAAGACTCAATTCGCGGAGGTCCGGGTCCCAACGTGCTATGGTTTCCTCTACTGTTTGCTCATAGCGACGGGCATCAGACGTCTCTTCCAAACTATACGATGGTGGTGCATCATCGAATGCTTTGGCTGAATCCCCCTTGCTGCAACCGGCGACACCAAAATCACAGGGGATGCAATGTGCCTCCTAATTATTAAATGATGGTATGTTCGAATTTAGAATACAGAAGGCTCACCATGCGTAATTGTAGATCGTCTGCTGTAGCCTTGTCGTCTACTTCGTGACGAGGCGTATCTTGACGAGAGGGGCTCGATCGCCTGGGACCGCCATTGCCAAAGCGCAGGCGACGAAAGGGAGTAAAGCACCCAATTTGGGGGGAATCGCCGCTCATGATAGTCGCTGTACGAGCTGTTCTGATTTCTGGCGACCATTCTCCTTTATATCGAAGAGTCTCAAGATCCTGGCAGAGGCGATCATTCCCGTGTGAGCCAGAGCTGCAGTTTATATTACGCCTTACCTCGTGTCGCCTCTGCATCTCCAGGAGGCGAGGACCCTTACAGTCCGACGGGATCGACGCTTTGGTCAGCGACACGTCGCGTCCTTTCTTAGGGTCGAAGTCCACTTTCGGGCGGAGAATATGGATGTGGGATGCACCCAAATGCCGGACGTTTTTACAGAAGTGGAGCACACATCGGTCTACTGTTATCCGAGGATACGAAGAGGCTTCACAATTCCTGTGCGCTTTTCTCGTCTCGACTTTCGCAAATATCGAAAAACTGGGAACATTCAGCTATTCGGTCAACTTCCGGTTACTGAATTTTGCGGGTCCGGGCGGACTCGGGCGTATGGTCCTGGTCACTAAATAATAGGAGAGGTTTTCAATACGAGCTGGCCAGATGATAAAAAACGCACCGCCAAGTGACGCATAGGATTAGGCGTGGTCCGATCGTTCCTGAACGATCGAGGAGGTGACGATAAGTCGGGCGTTTCGATCGTGGACCGATGTGCAAGAATGCTAACACGAAGACCTACTAGTTCGGATCACGAAAACAATTTACGCGATCCATAATTCACGGAATCGTAACTTGAAGAGGACAACAAAAAACCACTGGATGAAACAGAAGTCAATTGCAAATACTCAAGAGCATTCAAGAACTTCCTCAAGATGTACAGTCATGATCGTATCGGAAATGAAGTTTGGGGATGAAGATGAGGACATCTAAACAATGTGCAAACCTCCGACGAAGATAGAACCTAGAACCAACGCTATTCCAAAGAGAAAACCGTTCGGGAACACAAGCGCAAATGAAGCACCACTATTAGACGGGTGCTGCTTCGCAATAAACGTATCCCAAGCGGCAATCGTCGCTGAAGGATATACTTGCGTCGTCTGGACCGTTCCGGAGTTGTATAGGATTTCCGTCTGTCCTGGTAATACGTCGCCGATGAGAAGCGTCTTGTCTTCGCCACCCACGACCGAAGTAGAGCCCTTGGACCCGTCGACTACCAGGCCTGTCTGGTTCGTGCCCAAGATAAACTCCCTAAAGAAGACAAACGCCTGCAGGACGCCCGGTGTTAATTTCCAATGAGGACCCGGCCCGAATTATCGTTGACGAGGAATTTGACGTACCGCTTGCGGCACGAACTCTGGAACAGCATGTCCAGCGTGATTGAACAGTGCGTACGTCCAATTTCGTTCTTGGTGCACGATGCCCGCGAAGTTGCCTTTGTCATCTGTAAATGGCGTGGAAGGCTGCCTCGTGAAACCTTGGATGCCACCGAACGTGGTGTTCTGGATAAGATTAGGGCAAGTTTTACCCGAAATTGTATGTAGTTTGTTACCTGAATAACGACTATAGACGTCATGAGCAATGATCACCCCAAACTTTAGGGCATTTTGAAGTCGTACCTTCAGTACTGAAATGAGCAACTACGGAATCGTCGTTCCCTGAGTAGAGGACGACTCCAACGCCTTTGTCTGATGCGTTGGTCGCCAATTCCGAGAAGAACGCCGCCGGGCTTGAAAATAGTGCTCGTCATAGGCTCAAAACTTTATCGATCTTAATGACATCCGCTCACGGGAGACCTGCAATTAAAATCAGTGAGTCCATGTCGGAAATTCATAGAGGATTCATTGAAGCCTTACTTGGATCAGTGAAGAAGTTTGCAGACGCTAGGTTTCATGGTTTAAAGTCCACATCAAATGTAGGAAAATTACTCGACGATACACTTACAAGGTGGCAACCCTATTCCTGACCCGAACGGATAGTTGATCTGCATTGTCCAGTTGATGCTTGTCGGAGCGTGCAAAGCGGCTCGTGTCTTGGGATCTGCGCCGAAGGAAAAGAAAAAAGATAGCCACCTGAGTTCAGGCAATCAAGTAGAATCTGACAACGTACCATTGAGGAAGGTGGTGGGATCTAAAATGGGCGGAAAAGAACGCGCATCTGGAATATCATAGGGCTGTGGTATTTGGTTTAGGAATACCTTCGAAGGAAATTGTCAAATTGAAGAAAACACACATTGAAGGGACTGTATAGGTGAAGCGATGCATCAATAGTCTCCGGGGTGAGATCTTATTGATATTTAAATTTAGTACGAAGAGCCGAGAGAAATTTATAATACTCACTCCACGGCATCGAGAAGTTCAGAGCGTAATCTATAACTTCGTCAGTCAGGAAACATCCATACCAAGGGTCGATCGTTCCATTGGGTCTTCCAGACAGGTCGCGTTTTTGAGTTTTCCATTGGTGCCTCTTTTCTTCTCGTTCAAGCTCATGTTTCTCCTTATCCCGTTTCTTTGTTTTCGCGGTGTTGCTGTCAATGGAAATAGCTCTGATCACCCGCTGAAGACGGTTTGATGATGTTTTGCTTGACAATGACGTTCCAGTGGCCGAGCCGACTTGCGAAGCATTTAATGTCGGAATGATGCCATTCTGAGGGTATGTCAGCTGTAAATCATATCCACAGAGATGAGACCTGATCAAGGAGTGTGAGCGTGGGCAAAGTGGATGTTCTATGAACGAACTGTTCTTTGAAATAATTGTAGACGTCCTGATCGTATCCTATGAGTTGCGGGTAGGTTTCAATGATGCTCATCTGAGGTTCATCAGCCATTCGTTCACATTATGTCTGTATATCGAAGCTTACTGCCGGAGACTCGACCAGGCCATAATTCCCCATGTAAGCGTTTCCGATAACTATCTTGGCCAATTGTACGGGAGGAGATGGCGTCGAAAAAAGAGCTTTTGCGATGTACGGCTGGATTATAGGTACTGTTTAATCCATGGATAGGAATATATTATAATGCACGACGCACGATATAAAATCCTGCATAACTCTCTCCCGTTAGATAGAGAGGGCGAGTAGCAAGGCTTGGGAAGATCTTGACGAGATTCGACAGAAATCCGAGCTATAACTTGATTTAGCGACGACTAGTTTTTATTGACGGTGAGCTTGTCTCACAAAATCCGAGCCCATCTGGTCTTCATCCACGACTACGAAAGGAGCTTTGTTAGTACGTTGATCATTAGAACTTTTGCAGTCTTACCATAACCAGTTGTATCCGCCGTTGAATATCCAGTACCACTGGAAAGATCTTAATAACCGAATAACAAGTAAAATCAACGGCACATACACTGGTTGATCAATCCAGATGTAATCAGCGAGTTTGTCCCAGCTCCAGTCATTTTGCACCATGCTTCCGTTTTCAAGAACTTGGATCGGTCCGTTCTCTAACATCAAACCAAGCATGCTCGAAGAACCGGGACTTGCGAACTGTCGTTAAAAATTTCGCAGAGAGGAACAGGCGATGCGTACCCTCCGCTAAGCCATATCGCCCATGGTTCGTCCGAACGCTCACCAGCATTTGCCGTAAGAGATCCATTCTCTTTTTCGAAAGCCCAAAAGAAAAGAGTGTCGTTAGTGTGATTAGCTCGGTTGACCGGAATTGTCCCCGCCCAGTTGCGGCTTAGCGCGAAAGAGATGTTCGGGAGAGGATCGGTGACTTCGTAGTCTTCAAAAAAAGACATTGAAAATCTGTTCGGTAGCGGGGTTGAAAGTTTTGGACTCACAGGTCTGCCAGGCGGTACTGAAATCACCCGATGGCATTCCAGGATAGGCTTTTGGAAAAGAGTTAATAGCCTGCGCAAGGGCAGCAGTTCCGAAGGATAGAAACGAAAAGACGAATGAGATAGCCTTTGTCAACGATCCCATAGTGACGCGTTGCGAGAGGGATGGGCCTCTTCAAGGACGAACCTCGAAGAGTGCCTCATATAAATTACGATATGGTCAATCATGAAGGTCAGTTGGGGATCAAGACGAGAGCAAGTTCGCGTGTAGGAATGCTGGCAGCATGTTGCGTCGCTCCTAGTTTCAACGTGAAGCAAATCGCTAATCACAAGAAGGCTTCAGAGGCGGCCGCTGGATGATTTTGCGTTTTACGTAAATACCCATTTTCCCATTGAATCAAGCGCGCGTCTTTCTAAATCTGAAGCATGCAAACACGAAGAGCATGAGGTCCTTCCTATGCCAATCAAAATGAAATCTCTAATATGGAAACACCCATACTAGCAGAAAATGACGAGGTTTGTGGTCATAGACACAAGCAACGTGACGCTTATGATGCCCAAAGAAATTGAAAGAGAACAAGATTGAGCACCACCGCTCGATGCTTGCGTCGGGTGTTGCTTTGCTAAAAACGTTTCCCAAGCTGCGATTGTGGCAGAGGGGAACACCTGAGAGGTTGTTCCGAGACCGAGAACGTACACAATGTCCGTCTGCCCGGGCAAAACGTCGCCGACGAGCAGCGTCTTTTCTTCGCCGCCAACGACGGACGTCGCGCCCTTTTTTGAGGAGGGCGTTACAACAAGCCCGGTTTGGTTCCCGCCGAGGATAAATTCTCTGAAGAAGACAAATGCCTACAAAGCATCGCTCCTTCGTTAGCAATTCGGACGCATTTCATTTAACGAGGGGAGTTCGTACTGCTTGCGGCACGTACTCCGGGACTTCGTGACCGGCATTTGCGAAGAGGGCGTACGTCCAATTCCGCTCTTGGTGAATGATGCCGGCGAAGTTACCTTCGTCATCTGTGAATGGCGTCGAAGGTTGCCTCGTGAATCCTAGGATGCCGCCAAAGGTGGTGTTCTGTATCACAACTTCGAAATTGTTCAAAGCTAGAAGAAATGCAATGCGGAGATGAGACCTTACCTTCGCTGCTAAAATGCGGCACAACCGAGTCGTCGTTTCCAGAGTATATAATGATGTCGACATTATTCTGTGACGCGTTGCTTGCTAATTCCGAGAAGAAATTCATGGGCCTACGAAAAGGTGAATATTTGACAAGGCAGACGTATTGAACTTGAACTCACGGATCACCTGGAAACGGTTCGTCAACTAAACAGATCGGATTTGAATTTAAAATGGGTGCCTACTTGGATCTCCAAAATCATTGGTAGTCGCTTGATTTTAGAACTGTTCAGTAACCGCTCCTCGAAGCCTAATAATGATTACTGACCAAGAGACACCCCTGAATTGAAAGGGTAGCTAATTTGTAGCGTCCAATTCTTGCTAATAGGAGCGTGTAGTGCAGTCCGTGTATGGTTATCTAGAGAGGATGGCCTCATTAGGGTGACTTTCGAGTTCAAGGAAGAATTTACCGTACCGTTCAAAAACGTAGTTGGATCCAGATTCAAACCAGGAAAACGTGCATCGGGAATATCGTAGGGCTGGAAAGTTGCGTTGAGATTGTCATAAATGTTTGACTTGCACGCTCACATACGTTGAAAGGTGCGAATAAATCCAGCGAGCTGTCAACAGTCTCAGGGAAAATACCTGAAAGCAACCAATGACATGAGAAAAGTGTACCACAAAAAACTTTCGAAAGAAGGAAGCATGGTACGTACTCCAGGGGATGGAGAAGTTCAAGGCGTAGTCTTCAAGCTCAGCAGAAAGGAAGCACCCATAATTTGGGTCAATAGTTCCATTCGCTCGTCCGGATAGATCACGTTTCCATTCGCGTCGTCGGCTTTCCCGTCTGTCGAGCTCGGGGTCCCGCTTTCTCTTTACTGCCGTACTTTCTGCCAATGCTTTGACGATAGTTCTCAATAAGGGACGGCGACTCGTCAGCGCTTCAACTTTATCAGCTGATGCAAGGCCGGTCTGAGGTGGTGGGACCGTCGAGATGATACCGTTTTGAGGATACGTGAGGTTGACGTCGTATCCGCAAAGATGAGTCCTGTCAAAGATTCGAAATGAGATCTTCTCATTATTGAAGAAACACTTACTGTTCTTTGAAATAGTTGTAGACGTCGGTGTCGTAATCGATGAGCTGAGGATACGTCTCGATAATACTGAGCTATACGACAACTCAGCGATCAGATATGTGAAGCAGACACGTTTACGAACTGTTGGAAAGTCTTCGAATGATGCGCTCATAGCGCCATTACCGATCGCTATCTTAGCCAACTTGACAGGGGGTGATGGCGACGAAAACAAGGCTTTGGTGATGTATGGCTTTGAATAAGATCGAATTGAGAACAATGCAGAAGTTTCGACGGATATCTAACGTACGATGTAAGTCCCAGCGTAGCTTTCGCCCGTTAGAAAGAGGGGGCGCGTCGCGAGACTAGGGAATATCTTGACGAGGTTGGATAGAAACCCGAGCTGCGTGCACTGGTAAGAGAAAATTCATCATTCAGTGATCGAATTGCTCTTACGAAATCTTCAGCCATCTGATCCTCGTCTGCGACTGTAGCATCACATTGCTGAGTGCAGTTCGCATCATATGCAAAGATGAAAACTCACTGTATCCTTGAGTATCGGCTGTTGAATATCCCGTACCTCTGACGGTCCGATGTCAAGAAGAGAAAATTTGGAAAGAACCCAACGAAGACTCACACAGGTTGGTCGATCCATATGTAATCGACAAATTGATTCCAACTCCAATTATTTTGCACAAGAGATCCATCTTCAAGGACATGGATCGGCCCGTTCTCTAACATGAGTCCTAGCATGCTCGACGCGCCGGGGCTCGAAAGAAGTGTTAGTAGCGTATCGAGGCAAAATGATTGATTTCGATCACCCTCCGTTCAGCCAGATTCCCCATGGTTCATCCGAAAGCTCGCCAGCATTTGCAGTTAGAGAACCATTTTCCTTCTCGAAGCCCCAAAAGAAAAGAGTGTCGTTCGGATGTCCAGCTCGATCCACAGGAATGTTTCCAGCCCAGTTTCGGTTCAATGAGAAAGAGATATTCCGTGACCTGATAGTCTTAAACATCTGTAAGACAAGTTGAAACGGCAGATTGATTTGTATGGAACTCACAGGATTGCCATGCAGTACTGAAGTCGCCAGATGGCATGCCTGGGTAAGCATTCGGAAACGAGTTGATCGCTTGTCCAAGGGAGTTCAGCGGGAGATAGAATAGCAGGAGAAGGGTGCTGAGGACTTTAAGATCCATGACGGCCTTGGCTTGAAGTTGTCGTCTCGAGCTTTCGTTTCTTGAAGACGTCCGAGTCGGGTTCTTCGTTTGTTCCACTTCAAGTCGCCAGTGCGAGTGACCTCAAGGCGTCAAAGTTCCGTAGAGACGGTGAAGGTATACGGAAGAGATGCGACAAGGCGCTGCTAGCACTGCAGCTTTCTTTAAGGACATTGTGCTCATCAACGTGGTAGTCGTTGATGAATGCAAAAAATAGGAACGAACAATTTCAGCGTCTGTTGACGTTGCAAAAAGCGCTTACCAAATAAGGCAAAACGATACAGCACCAGCGACCACAAAGTCAGTGTCTTTCTCTTTCTTTCCCTCTTTCTTCCATCTTCACGCGTTTACGGCCATTACGACCACGAAGACGAGACGCAAGAAACGACTTTTGAAGAAAGACGCGTAAAAACCTCGATTACAGAACCTGGGACACCGATAACGTGAAGCTGGCACGGGTACGCTGCTAAATGAACTCGGGTTCTCACAAATTGCTGAACTGGGTAAATACAGAACCTCGCATCTTGACTCCATGTGTCTATTTACATCGGCATTGTAGGAAGTGTGTCAGAGTCAGAGTCCACGTTCGCGACCTACTTAACTTCACCTCAACGTACGGAACGATCACTCTCAGATGCAGCGACCATGGGCAGCCAAGTTACTTTGAAGCAAGTTCTAACGCTACTGAAGTCCGACAAATCGAAGGACAGGCAGCAGGGAATCAACTCTCTAAAAGATGCGTTTGGTCGACGGGAAGCCATACAAAAGCTCGATGCGGAGAAGAAAGACGGACGGGCATGGCTTATAGTGTTCCAGGCTTTGTTCTCTACCGTCCTTAGCGAAAGGACCGCCGCTCTGAAGAAAGGGAGTCTTAGCAGCGCTGCCCCGGCCACTTTAAGGAGATTGGAGGATGCTGCTGGTGCCGTGCGGTGGTTGGTGGAACGGAGCGTCGCGGAATGGAATGGAAAGGTCTGTAAGCCTCTCATTAAACACCTCATGCAATGCATCGTCCACCAAGGAAAGCTCCTTCCACCCGTCGCGCTTCACTATGTCAAAGCCTTGCGCATTATTTGTGCCTACCCACCCCATCTCGATCACATACAGTATGACGAAGCTCAATGTATATCCATCCTTTCGCTGGCATTCGCGGCCGTCCTTGGAGATAGCTTGAAGAGCAACCTAGAAGACGAGGAGGAGGGAATGTCAGAAAATGAGGTCATGGACGAGCTTTCGGAGGGCACAGAGTCCGGTTCGTCAAGGAAGCGCAAGAGGTCTCCGGAAAGAGGTCGATCATGCGCGACCCAAAAGCCGAGATCAGTGTCTTTGGAACAAATCGAGTTCGTCGCAATTATTTCAATTATTCTCCGCTCCCCTCGAACCCAGTTGGTACATCCCGATCATCCTCACCTACCACGAGCTTTACTAGATCGCCTCTGTCGGTTCTTCAAGTTGTACTCTTCCGACACTTCCGCACATCTGGATATGATGTCCGCCGTGAATTCCGCCTTGGATGCTTTGGCCTTGAACTGCAAAAACGCTGTTGCGGACTTCGGGAAAGAAATATGGGACAGTCTCTTGTCATTGTGGAGTACTAAAAGTCGTGATTTGAAGGAAAGCGTACTCGCTGCGCTTACGACGCTGCTCCCTCATGTCGCGCATCCTGACGTGAACTTCGACATCCAAGACGGCGTAGGTCGATTACTACGTCTCCTTCACGGCGAAAACGATGCTCGATGGGGTTTTGAAGCTCTTTCGATCGATTCCGTACGACTGGAGATCGTAGCAAACGTCGTTCGAGGGGAGAAGCCTTTCTCCGCTCGCACATTTACGCATGGCTTTGGGTTCAACGCTTCGGAAGTGGTGGCATGGACTGTTATGGAACTTCAAGCAGATTGCATGAAAGAGGTAAGCATGAATACTCTCGTTCGCGGTGTATCGTAACTCAATCGGGTCCAAAGCTCTACATGCTGTCGGAGTCCATTCACCCTGGAACTCCTAGTGTGAGCCGCTCCGAAGGGAAACGTGCAAGACTCATCAACCCGGTCTCCAGCCTTCTGCAGTCGGTGCAGAAGCATCAGTCAGCAGCTTCGCGTTCATTCTACTTGCAATGCTTGCTCTTCTTCATTGACCGCCATTGGAGCCTCCTCCACTCTGATCTTCGGCTAGAAGTTGCGAACACACTTCTACAGGTTGTCGCGATCGACGATCCCACAAGTCAATCATGGGTCTTCGCTTGTTTTGCCGCGCTCTCGTATGCAGAGGGTGAAGCGCAATCGACGTCGGAAACAGCTATAATTGATCTTAGCTCAACGCTCCAGGGGAACCCAAGTATTCCTTGGGATACGATTTGGAGTCACGCGATGCGAAGAACAAGTTCCCCCGCCATTGGCCGTGCGGCCTGTCATGCCGCCCATACTCTACTCATCTGCGAAAGGCTACCTTCAAATCGAGTCCTGACGGAAATCGAGGCAATGATACAAGACATAAGTGTGCAAGGGCCTACTGCTCCCTTCGACTCCGTCTGTGCGTTCCTGTCGGGATGTTTGAAAGTCGCTAGTCAGGACGCTCGACTATATCGAATGCACATGGAGGACAAGGTGCTTTCATGGTTATCGGAGAATATGAACTCTCTCGGTGGGCACTTAGGGACAGCGCAAAACTCGTCGTCGAACGCAGCAAACGTCAGTCGTCTGGAGCAGTACAACGTGCAAGACGTTCTGGGCTTGCTCCAAACGGCCTGCAGCCTTTCGCAACGCAGCTACCTAGTATGCCCACTATCGCTTCCGGATCACTTTTTAGTACCACTTCAGAAAGATCGATCGAACGCCTCAATCATTAGAGGATTTCTTCTGCACGCTTCTCTAACGCATGACGATCGATCACGGAATGGTCCTCTTCATGATGATGGCCCCGCGGGTCTGACCTCAGCTTCAGAGACAAAACCTTCGAACCATTCGTCCCATTTAGTCTCCCCAGGAATTAGAGAGCGTAAAGCATCGGCACTGCTTCTCAAACTCGTGGAGTCGGTCACTCGGGACTGGGAGTCCCGTGGCACTTCCAGGCCTACCGTCGAGAGTGTACGTCGAGTGCTGGATTTCGCCGTTCTCGCCATCTCTTTCGAGGGTCTCCTCGTCCTGAACGGAATGACTATCAACAGGCGATCGATCCTCGTTGCATGTAAACTGATTGCGACACTCGTTCAGTGCCTAGTTGAAATGCATTGGACGTACGACGAGATGGCCTTGCTGTGCGAGGCGTTCCTGCCCCTAACGAATGGAGACGACGAAATGACGTTCGACGATACTTGGGAAGGCGTTGTGGATGCCGGTCCCGCGAGTGGCATATCCGCTACGGTGTCAACGGTGCAACCAGGGTCTCATGTCCAACAAGCGACACGTATGTCAAGGAAACAGCTACAGGGAATTATATGGCAAAGTGCAGATGTACGTGTTGAATTTCAATCTTCTGACGGACGCTACTTCATCTCACATCTCTACTAAGGTCCAGGATACGCTTGAGTCGTCCATGAAGGTATTCAGGAAAATCCTTAGCTCAGTCGTCTCTGGTCGTCCTCTTCGTCCGACGAATCAGCTGACTAGCGCTGGCTCTATGGTCGCAGATGACGAAAAGGATGACTTCGCGCCTATACGGACGGCGCAAACGACGGGCGCCATCGCAATTCCGGGCGAAGAGATTCGTGTAGACCGCCGCCTCCAAGATGTTGCCCGAATATGCGTGGACGTTCTTACGATGATCCCAATTCTTCAATCCTCAGAGCAACGAGCGCCACGGGACAAGTCATTAGCGGAGCTCTTTTGCGACTCGATTGAGAACGAGACGTTTTCAGTTCTTATGGAACCTTTCATCTGCCACGTCTTTATGCGAAATATTCACATTGGATCCTCAGTCCTCGATCGTCTCTTCGGCCATGTCGGCGATCTGCTCGTAACGTACAAGTTTGGCCAGTCCGAGCCCGTTCAGATGATGGCCATCTTGCTCTTACATGCGACTGCGAGTATTTGGCTGGATGCGCAATCTGCCGACGAAGACATCATCACGAAAGCGCAGGTATTCTATCGATGGGCTATTGATGTCATAAACAAAAGTCAACTTCGAAGTTGGCGGACTCGTAACAAAATGGTTCACTTCCTCGAGCATTTCCTCTCCATGGACCCCCACGAGACATTCCTCTCAAATTCTGAATCGAAAGAATTTGATGTTGAAGAGTTTCCAAGTCGACTTCTTCCCTTGTTTAACAAAGACTGCGATATGAGGGTACGCTTCACAGCAGCGTGCGCATCTGCTCGTCTCTTCTCGACTCCGTACATGCTGGGGAAGGACCCTATGATTGTGTACGGATACATACGCGATCAACTATGTGTTGTTCTGGCCAAGTGCGTTGCTTTTGATAACTCATTCGCCGTTGTTTCTGATTGGCGTAAATAACAGCTACGAGGAAATGTTGACTCGCATGCTTTGCCTCGGAAATGTGATGGTCACAAGCTCGTCCGTTCGACGGGGACCACTATGGCATTCCTTGGAGACATGCCTCTTCACACAGACATACATCCCTCCCGTCTCCAGCATTTTGCGTGAAGTTGCGAGAAAGTTGGGATTGAGAAGCGTTTCGCCTTTGTTCGAAGCCTACGCGTCACAGATCGTATTCTCTCTGCGAAGAGGCAACCATGACATCTTCCGCTTGCCACCAGCGCTCCTTGGATACGACTCCAGGAAGGCCTTCGCTGAGGCAACATTCATGTCATTCTCACCCACGAATCTCTTGCAAGATGAAAATGGCGACATCGAAGGTGGAAAGGCTCAGTTCAAGAGGCACTGCAACATTGTGGGATTGAGCGAGGAAGATGGGTTGCGGATCTGTTTTGCCGACGTCGTAGGGTATCACATTACGGCGCATTTCACGTTCAAGCCCGAGAAAGTCCATCCACCGCGAGACGAAGTCAAAATGGAGGAAGATTCCATTGACATTGACACGAGGGAGGAAATCGATGAAGACGACATAATTTTGCATCTACTGGTCAATCTGTACACAGGCATCGACGTGCCAACGTCGATGAAGGATTGCGTTGACAGCATCGTACTTTCGATTGTTCGCACTTTGTCCGACTTCGACTTTAGAGAAGATGGTCTTATCGTACGCGCACTCGAGGAGGAACGCGAGTTCTCTGACAAAGTCAGCCGCGCATTCCGTTCGCTCATGCGGTTTCGGAACCAGTTCGAATTCGATGTTCATGATCCCAACCTACCGACTTGTGCTACCCACTTGGTGCTCAAATCGTTAAAGTGGCTGTCAGATCGTATCGACACCGTCAAGAGCGCAGGTGCAGTCTACCATGTCGTTCAAACCCTGTTCACGGAGGTTGCCCGGTGCCCAGTCGTCAACGAACAAATCCGTCTGATGACGAGCCTTTGCGTCTATATTTCGGTGAATCGCGCGTACTTCAGGAACGTCGCCTTACTCCGCGTTCTTTTGAACGGGTCTGCTTCCTTGCTTTCGAATCCCATTCTTGTGGGCTTCGCGCAGGGAATTTTAGATTGGACATTCCTCCACTTACGGGACCTGAATTGCGAAGCTCCGCACCTTTCAGCAATCCTCATCAGGATAGGGTGTGCTGCACGAGACTTTTGCCGGGCGACGAACGAATCCGTTAGATTGAAAGGCACGCAGCTAAAAGCCTGGATTGAAGGCCAACTGAAATTGTTGAGTGATGTTTCGTCACTTCGATTTTGTGTGCTTTCTGCACTCGCGGCATGGCCGGATCAGCTCCCCACAGAACTCGAAGATTTGAGAACCGATTTGACCCCGACGGACCTATCAGCAATCCTCGACGATCCTTTTCTACCTACCTACAATTTCAAAGTTGTCCGTCACATTCTGGAAATTGGTAATGGGTCCTCATATTCGACGGAACAGTTTTCGAAGCGTGATTTCTGGAGATTGAAGGATAGCGTTCCTTCTTCTGCCCTGGTAGATGACGAAGCTGTGGCGTTCTCCAGACTACTCGTTCATAACCGCGGACACATTGAAAGCCACACGGTTGATCAACAGTACAAGCGGAGCATTGGCGCACGACACCAAAGATACACGCGCGATGACGAGAAGAACAAAAAATCCAATCGCAGCACCGTCAAGCTTCCCATTGTTATGGCTTTCCTTGACTTACTCGCGGATGAAGATCCAAGTGTCATGTCAGTCGCATATCAGACGCTTCGGCGGATCGCATCGACGAACTCATTGGACTCCAAAGCCGAATTTGGATCGTGGCCTTCCGAGTATCGCGGGGACGCAAGTCTACTCAGTTTTTGCCCGATCCATCGAAAAGAAAAGTTGACCGCAAGCCTCTGTGATATTGAAACTGAGGAGTTCATCGCACTGGGACGTGACTTCCTGCAATGGATCGCGAAAATCACCAAGTTTCTTGCCGGGCTGCTATCAGGGCGAGATCAGTTTTTCTCACATCTCCGCCATGCTTTGGAGACAAATATTTCCTTCGCAGAGCAGATTTTTCCCGTCCTTGTCCACGAGGTCCTACGCATCGACTACGAAGGCAAAGAATCCGTCGCTCGGGCGGTTAGTCACCGAACTATTCTTTCAAAATATTTTGCTAGCCTCTTGACAAGCGAGAAGACGGATCCACGCTGCCTTTTGTGTCTTGTGAACACTGTCCTTCATCTTCGTAATTTCGAGCCAACGCAATCTCCAGATCTACTCATCTATAACAAGTGGCTGGACTTGGATTTCGTGCTTCTATCCCGTTGCGCCATTGCATGTGGTGCATACACCACAGGACTCCTTTTCCTGGAACTCGCGACCGATGGACGTGCAAACGAAAGTGCAGAAATCGCATCCGAAGAAATCCTCTTTGATATTTATAGCCACATCGAGGAACCTGACGGATTCTATGGGATTAAGAGCAGAGATCCTCGTTCCTTCCTTTTAAAACGGTTTCGTCATGAGCGCCAGTGGAACAAGTCGTTTCAGTTTCATGGCGCTCGATTCGAGGCTGGCGAGATTTATGCTGGGAACAATCAGGGTATCGTTGAGTCGCTTCAATCGTTCGGATTCAACAAACTTGCGTTGTCATGCTTGGAGTCCTCTGGATTTGATGGAATGGCATCTGGTAGTGCTTCCGCAATGACTTATCGCTTAGGCTGGCGAGCAGAATCATGGGACCTCCCGGATTTGCCGACTTGCGATAATTCGAGTTCAACTTTGTACTCGGCACTGAAAGTTGTCCATCGGGATCAGGATTCGTCTTCCGTGGACAAGGTCGTCAATGCAGCTATCTGGAAAGAATTGCAACGCTTGAGAGATCTGGCGAACGAAAATCTGGTGGAAATCCGTCAAGTCACGCAGGCCGTTATGTGTCTTGCGCAAATAAAGGAGTGGCGATCAGATGCGTTCCAGTCTGACATATTGTCACGATGCATTGATCCTACCAGCGGGCATTGGATGTCGTTTAGCGACATTGCTCCAGGCTTTGGGTAAGTAATCATACTTTGAATTCCGAACGCACTTTTAACATCACTCAGGTTTGACGACCTCGAGAGTATACTTGCAACTCGAATCTCCTTACTTCGTTCTACGCGCCAACGGGAACAAAGGGATCAAATTGGCACGATGTTATCGGATATGTCTCAAAGCCTACTTGAGCTCGAAATAAAATGTCTCGTCCAATTATCTGAGGCAGCAAGGGAAGAAGGAGAGACCCAAATCGCGCTCAACTCTATCACTCAGGCGCAACTTCTCGATCAAGGCGAATTATTCGAAATATCTGATGAATTTGCCAGCGTGCTTTGGGGCCAAGGCGAGCAGAGATTAGCAGTGGAACTCCTGAAGAAAGAGCTACGACTACGAGCGCAAGTTTCTTCGCCGAAGGAAATAGACGACAGAGTACGGCATGCATGCATTTTGGCGAGATTGGTGAATAATACAGCTTTAAATTGTATCATTTCCTTACTTACAGTGTTCATCAGGGAGAATGGACAAGCGAAGCTTGTCTGGAGAAGCCGGAATCCATTCTTGAAACCTATTTCAAACCAGCAATCAAGATGATGGAAGACCCGATTGCGCCTTCGACATCTCAAAGCTCTAGCGAAGATCGTTCCGCCGTATACTACAAATTCGCGCTTTTCGCAGAGCAACAGTACCAAGCCTTGCTTCGCTCGGACGAAATTGCTCGGTTCAAAGTTTACTCAGAGAGGAAGAAGCAGGAAGTCTCTTCTCGACAAGCGTCCTTGAAACAGGCACACAGTTCATTAAAGGAGAATCAGCTTGATAAAGCTATGAAACTGTGGAAGCAAGACACGGCGTACTACCAACATGCTACGCAGTCGAGAGACTTGTTTTTGGCTCAAGCGATTGAAATGCTTTCGCATGCACTTTGCGCGTCCGACACGTTCGACGGGGACGCGTCCATACGACTATGTTCCCTCTGGTTATCAAACTTCAAGACTACAACGTTGGATAAGACCATAAAGACATCACTGGAAAGGGTGCCGTCAAGAAAACTGGTCTTCCTTGCTCATCAATTGTCCGCTCGCTTGACGGATTCCAATGATGCATCCGTAAATCAACTCGCCCTCCGAGCTCTGGTTCTGAGGATGGGTAGCGAACATCCCTTCCATAGTCTTTATCAAGTTTACGCTCTCCAATCCTCGGACACGGCATCCCGCAGGACAAGTACCACCATCAGTGAAACATTTTCTCAGCGTGAACGAGCAAACGCCGCGTCAAATATATTCGACCGCCTTCTCAGCGCACCGGGGCCTTCCAGTCGAGTTCGCGATCTCCAAAAGCTTTGTGAAGCATACATTGAGTGGGCGAATTTCCCCGTCAAGAAAAACCCTCTTTACAGTGAATCGAAGAAGCCCTTTAAAGTGCCTGCGCATATGAAGATTAGAAAAATATCTAATCTGCCTATCCCTGTTACAACATATCACACACCTCTCGATCCAACGATGCGCTACGATAACTTGGTATGGATAGAAGGCTACGCGGACCAATTCGATCTTGCAGGCGGAGTTCATTTTCCTAAGATTTCATTATGCAAAGGTAGCGACGGTAATACCTATAAACAACTGGTGAGTCTCCCCTAGACTGCGGTTGCTCGTCCAAATAACAATCTCATTTCCCAACTCAAATAGTTCAAAAGCGAAGATGACCTACGCCAAGACGCAGTGATGGAACAAGTCTTCGAGCTTTGTAACCAAGTGTTGCGTCGAAGTAGGAACAGCAGAAAGCGCAACCTGAGTATCAGATCTTACAAAGTGGTGCCTCTTGCAGCGCAGGCAGGATTGCTGGAATTTGTGGGCAACACTACCCCTATGAAAGATTGGCTCCTTACCGCGCACAAAAGGCAAGTAAAGAATTCTATCTTCTCTCGATGGTCTAACCTCCCTGCAGATATAACCGGAAGGACTTGGGGCTTTACGAGTGCCAGCAGATGCTTAAAACGGCCGTAAATAATGGGAAAAGTGGACTGATCAAAGCCATGAAGGACATCAGAGCGCATTTCCATCCCGTGCTGCGACATTTCTTTACTGAGCGTCATAAGCTTCCCCTGGCATGGTTTGAAATGAGGCTCAATTACACGAGGTCTGTGGCAACGACGTCGATCATCGGGCACATCCTGGGCCTTGGGGACCGGCATATTTCGAACATTCTCCTCGATAAAGTCTCCGGAGAGGTTGTTCACATTGATCTCGGCATCGCTTTCGACCAAGGAAAACTTCTCCCTGTGCCGGAAATCGTGCCCTTCAGATTAACGCCCGACGTCGTCGACGGCTTTGGAATTTCTGGCACTGAGGGAGTCTTCAGGCGTTGTGCTGAAGAGACCCTTCGAGTTCTTCGTGAAGGCTCCGCTGTCATAAAGACCGTGCTTGAAGTCTTCAAGTATGATCCTCTTCACTCCTGGTGCGTAAATGCAAGTTCTATACATTTGTGCAGGTTCTTACTGCTCGTCTTAGGACTGCCAATGCCCTCCGTCTCCAGAAAGCTCAGGGCGGGTCTTCCATGATCAACCTCGAATCCGAGAGGTTTGGAATCGGAATCGACATGGAAAGTGGTTCTGAAGATGAGAACGCGGATCGTGCTCTGAGCGGAGTCGTTCGAAAACTCGACAAATCGCTAAGCGTAGAGTTCACCGTCAACGAGCTAATCTCTGAAGCCACCGACGATACCAATTTGGCGCAAATGTTTCATGGTGAGTTCTTTTCTCTTATCGTCTGGAAGTTAAATCCCTAAAACGCGAGCAGGTTGGAGTCCTCAATGTTGAACACTCTCCTGCTTCCTATATTTCTGTAACTTATCATCTTCCCAAGTCTCTCTCTGCTATCCCATCTGCTTTGTCTGCACAATGTACAATATCATACTTCATTACTTTATGTACAACAGTGATTGATAGTCGTTAAAATGAGAAAAACGCTTCTTTTCTTTTTCCAATCAGCGAACTACATGAATAAAAGCAAAATAGGTCGTCAAGAGGTCCATCTATGCTGCGGCGATCTAATAGAATGCTAGGTGGTAGAGGTATAAACGGGGGGAGAAAGAGAAGCGCAGATGGACAAGATCATGAGTTGCCTCCACGAAAGCTCGAAACGAAGCCGGTAAGTGACGACCAATATGGGATTTTTCATGAATTTAGGGATAGAACTCGTGATAGAACGGATCGTCATATACTGCTAAGATACCGAAGATGGATGTAGTCCAGATGCCGGTAGGCAAAATCAAAAACATCGCCGAAGGATGTCAAGAAGTTCTACTTCTTCGCCATTTCTCTCGCTGCCTTGATCAGAGGCTTGAGTGTGATGAGTGGCTCCGCCAATTTGAAGAATGGGTGCTGTTGATGGTCAACATATTAGATTGGTTACTGATCTAAAGGGTGAATTACGTACCTTCGACAACTCGGCGGCATCTGGACGCAATTCTGCGTTGACCTCGAGTGTCTTTGCGAGGTAATCCCGGAAGACCTCAGACAACAACTCTGGGTTCGCAATTGTAGGCGTGCCGTTCGTCGCAATCAGGTACAACGCCTTCAACGGGTTCTGGTTCAGATACGGAGGTTCTCCTTCGACCATTTCTAAGGAACAAACAGTTTGGTTTAGCGTCCGAATCAAAGGACGGACGTATGCGACTCACCAATCGCCATGATACCGAGACTCCAAATGTCGACTTTGGGCCCATACTCCTTGCGCGTAACGACCTCGGGCGCCATCCAGTACGGCGTCCCAACCATTGTCGTCCGCTTCGCGTGAGCAGGGTCGGATATCTGCGCACAGAACCCGAAGTCGGCTGGACGTAATAATGTCAGTGATCGCCCAAGACACGATGAAGTGCCATCACTTACTGAGCTTGACATCTCCTGTCAGACTGAGAAGGACGTTGTCGCTCTTGATGTCGCGATGGATCACTCCATGACGATGGAGGTGCTCGAGGCCGCGACACGTCTCTTGGCTCACTGCAGCGATTTGGCCTTCTGTCATGAGGTTCGCGGTGACGACGTCAGTGAGCGAGCCGCCTTCCATGTACTCCATCACTACCCAAAGCTCGTTCCTATGCAAGAACGAATCGATATAGTTGACGATGTTCGGGTGGCGAGAAGAGCGCATGACGAGTATTTCGTTGATGATCAAATCCTTCTTGGGCTGCTTCTCCAAGTCCATCTGCTTAATGGCGACGCAGATATTCGTCCCGACCTGATAGGCAGTGTAGACGCCTCCAGAGGCACCCTGTCCAATCCGGATAAGGTTTCGGTAGAGCTTCGTCGGGTCGGCGTCAGTGCAAATCTGTTGCAAACGCTTGACGATGTCCTCCTCTTTCACTTTATCCTTCTCCTTCTTCTCGCGGCGTCGAGGCGTCGCCTGACCGGACGAGGGAGCGATATTGCTCGGAGGCGGGCTCGGCTTAGCAGTCTGGGTATTGGAACGTTGTGGCTTGTGAGGGTCTGGCGATGGCTGCTTCGACGGCAACTTTGAAGGCACGACATTGAGCTGATAGTTATCCTTGACCGAAGCGCCCTGTTGGGATGAAGGATAATGTGATCCGCTTGGTTGGAAGCCTTGCTGTTGTTGCGACGGGTTCTGAGGGCCGGGAGACCGCCTTGCGCCCGTCGTGTTGCTTCTGCTCATGGCGGCGGCGGCCCCCGACCCACCAGACGGCAAGTGAGCAGATGGAGACTTCGGGATACGTTGAGATACGCTGCGATCCAAGGGTCCGGCGACGGAACCGCTAGATGGGGGAGGCGCAGGCGCCGCTCTGAATGGCTGAGGAGTTGAGATCGGCGGGGAAGATGGCGACGGTGACGAGGCGGAAGGCTTTCTCGGGGGTGGAGGGGCAGCACGAGGCTATGCAATCCAGAAATTCAGCACACGTAATATTACACCCAAGAAACTGAGAGGCTCACCGAACTGACGTCGATGGGAGGTGATTTTACCTTCACAGCGCCCATTTTCTCCCAAACATCATCGTCTCTTCTCCCTCCCTGGCCTTCCTGGTAGAATTTTACTATTTCCATGACTGCCTGTGGATTTTTCTCTTGTTCACTTCGGCTGATGCCGCTGTCGTGTAAAAGCTGCTGCCATTCGCGAGGCAGTCCAGTGAACTCGCCAGTCGACGCGTTAAAGCCGACATGGGTGAGGTGGACGGGATCGAAAGGTGTTGAGATCTCTGGACGTTTAGAATTGGACATGAAGGACATAAATGAGAGGATGTTCGATCCTTTCTTCGCGTTGCTTGAGGGTTTGGAGGTCGTCGTGCCGCTCCTCGACCTGGTCGTGAATGTCCGTTCAGGGGGAATGCCTTCCCCAGCGGGGCTACCCAGGTCGATGGCATCGGTGTAGTAGTTATCCACAACGCCATTTGTGGGAGCAGACAAGCGCCGTTGGCTGCGATCAAGCCCGGATGGTGGTGTATGCGCAGGAGCAGGATTGTTTACAGTGAACAAGTCGTTCAGCGTCGCGGTATTGGCGCGCGATGGCCTGGGAGGGGGTGATGTCGTGGTGGCCATGTTGATTTTGGATGGAGGAAGATCTCGTTCGAGGTTGACGGTGTACGAGAAGCGCTGATACTTGTTACCCAGAACTCCTGTCGATGGCGACGATGGCGCTGATGGTGCTGATGGGGACGCTGGCTCGCTGAAATTCTTGCTTTTGTCGATGGGAGGCGAAGACGTCGTCTGCTTGCGAGACTTGGGCGAGGTCCTCTTCTGCAACGAGGTTCGCGCGCGGTCCTGCTGCCTGGATGGTGCGCGACTGGCGTCAGGCGTGTCCTGCGGTGGAGGGGGTGTCTTCGCGCGATGAAGAGCTACTGGCTTGAACGGCACTGGCGACGGTGCACGCCCTGATATATAACGCGTCGAGCTCGTACATCACGCTCGAAATGAGACGAACATACCTGCTGTCGACTTGGACGACGACGAGCGTTTGGACGATAGACGGTTGTTTAGCTTGTTCAGGAGCTCGAGGTTGTTGCTGGCAGCGGCTGCAGCTTGCACGTCGGCGTCGTTGAGAAAGTCGTTGTACTCCTGGATGGACTGTCGCGACGGACGAATGTACTCGACGGTGAGCCTGTTGGATTCAGGACGACGGTGGACGTTGCTGCTCGACATCGGCGACGACGACGACCCTGGACGTTGGCAGGTAGGCTCGGATCCAGCCGTTTCTTTTCGAACTCCGCTTCGCCCGTTCTGAAACGGCTGGTCGACTTGGTCGCGCGTTTGGCACGCCCCGCCAAAGTCAACGAGGGACTTGGGATTTTCTGGCCTCCACATCGATAACTTTTGTGTTCCTACAATGTTATCTCTATCGCATTTTTTTGTTACATAGAATCGAATGCCAGTAGAATCAAAAATAAAAATTTTGGGACCTCGAATGACTTCGCAACTCGCGAGCTTCGCCTTCCATTGTAACATACGGTAAGCCGTACTCAACTTTGCCGTCCACCAGCGAAAATATTTACCTAAGATCTCGAGAACATGTTTAGAGCGCCAGCATTGACCAGCGTAGGTGCTAGATGGCCGAAGTCCGAGGCGATCCTTTCAACGCTGTTGAGGACGCGCGCACGAGAGCACTTTCGTAGAGGGATGCCAAAATTTCGCTAAGTCCGTCGTTGACTTTGGCGGGCCCCGCAAAAAGGGCGACCAAGCGGACCAGGCGGACAGCAAAGTTCCGAGGCATCACGCGTTTTCTTCCTTTTCTGGTAGGTGCCTACGTTTTTGGTAGGTAGTCCCTTGATCGCGGACGGATGCCGAGAACTTTGCCGTCCGCTTGGATTCGAGGCTA
>KQ086137.1:0-47490 GCA_001020605.1 Schizopora paradoxa | reverse complement strand
TGGGGGTTCCGTCCTCCGTTGGCACACCTAATTTCCAAATTAGGTAAGCAAGTGTCATTCCGTTGCTGCAGTGGGTCCCCCCGAACTGGGGCTGGAAGTCACAATAGTGGCTTGGGGCTGCGCTATAAAACTCTGCATTATCACTCATTCTAAGGAATGAGCGCTCTTGGAGGGGAGGGTAACTGTCATGATCTGAGGGGGATTATTACAGTTGATGTGCATATATAGCGGAACGGATAATATCAGATAGCTCTGATATTGTGGCCTTTTGGCTCAGTTGGTTAACACTTTAGCTCCGTTCCTATTGTGTTCGCTACATCTGCGCGCGTTCATATTTTGATTGATTGCCGAATCCCAGATAAATCGGCCACGCTTTTGCCTGACCGAAATCTGCCAAGTGTGTTGAGTCTGACCAGAACTGGAGCGCGGCGATGACCCGTGGATACTTTTCATCTTTGGGAACTCCGTGCTCACTAAGATCGAGGCGCTGGATCTTTTCGTGTTCATCGTTCCATTCCTTCGAGTTATAAAATTCGTTATAAACTTCGATAGGTGGGCTACTAGACCCAGGACGTTGGAACTTTAGTCGGAACGGTATATAATGAAATCGTTTGGCGTTCGGGTCCTTCGATAGAACACTTTCGATGACAGGCATGAGGCCTCGATGCCAGAATTGGTCGACTCGAAAGGGTACACCTTCAGGGTGTGCAGTAGATGGCCGGTTTTGTCGACTAGCTTTTGTTTGCTTCGTGGAATTCGGGACTTTAACGAATATAGGCTCCTGTTTCCATCCTTCGGAGCCCTTCGTCCATGGCTTGTTCATTTCCGTCACTCTGTTCTTCATCTCTTTCAATGAGACAGCGGCGGCATCGAGAGGGTTGAAATCAGGGGAAAGGAACAAATGTTTCTGAAGACAGTCGCTCAGTCCGTCCGAATTCGCAGGAAAGAGCGAAGAGATGTATGCGAATCGAAATAATGATACACTAGGAAAGGGGTGGATGATATCCAGTATTTTCTTGGACATTGAGACAGAGGGATTGGCGCCACTGGCAGATTCGTCTCGACTCTCGGCTTCTCCGCCTTGCGATTGATTTGCTTCGAGGCCAGGAATATCAAATATCGATGATGGTTTCTCGCTGTATTCTCGCCATAGTCCGAAGCCGTTCACCTCCGTCCTGTAAGTAACACGGAGAACAACACGGCGAGAGGGAATCGAAGCAGGTGTTGTATCTAATTGTGCCGCATGAGGCTCGACGGGTGTGATAGAGTCTTGCTCTGCGTTGGTGGGCTGGTCTAGAAGGCGCCCAGGGCCCGTAGGTAGCATATACTGTGCTTTTCTCGAGAGTCGACGGACTCGATGCCCTCGACCCGTCGGTCCCTCTACAATAGGACTCATTGGCGGAGGTTCTATGCACAATGTAGAAAATTCAGTATGAAACAAGACAGATAAAATGGCAGACTATAACCTTGAAGCGTATTGTCCACGTCAATTTCCATGTTTGATTCATTAGAAAACTGTGGTATTTGTGTCATCAAATCAGAGAAACGCAGCTCAACTCAAGAATTTACCTCGTGATTCTCTAAACCGTCACCGAAAGTCTCATTGTTATCCACAATATTTTCTTGGACCTCAAAATCTGCCGCTCGCATAGGTAATTCCCCGTCTATGGCGTCGAGGTCGCGCGAGGATGAAATGGGAATGACGTATTCTTCGGATGAAGATGCTGCCTGTGCTCGATTGCCGAAAATCGAAGGTGGAATGGGCTGTAATATTTCAGTAATAGAGAATTACGATGATAGAAACTTACAGTATTCCTTCCAATCTCTCGCATATCTCGCCTAAGCAATGAGCGACGTACATGGCGACTTGAGGAGCTTTCAGTGCTGCTATGACCGTCACTACGGATAAAGCCGCCGACACTAAACATAGACCGCGACGATTCCGCCGAGGTTTCAAGTCGCACTCGTTTTGCACTTCGCTCGCGCAAGCTTTCCGTACTCTTCTTTGACCACTCGATGAACTTTGAGCATGTCTTTTCGTGTCTGCGAGCGAGGCCTGCTTGATTGAACGATCGTTGACAGTCGGGAGCTTGACAGGTTTTTTCCCGTGCTTGGGATTCAGCGAAGTCGTCTTTTCCGAGACCTGACATCGAATTGGAGAATGTGATTAAACCAACGAGGATGGTTGACGAGGTGGTGGTCAGAAAGAGATGTCGATGAGACATGTGCACTCGGCAAGTGTCCCGAGTCGGCACCGGATATCTTCAAGTTGCCGGTGTGACGCGCCAGGCTGGCTACTGGCATCCCTTCGAAAATGCTTAAGTCCAACGTCCATACGCTTTATAGCGAGCACTAAGCATTGGGAGTGTATTATAATGTTATTATAATGAATCGAAAGGTAGATCACATTGACAATGTTGAGAACGCTTATAACGACCTTACAATGAGCTTACAACCGCTTACGGACATGATAACCCCGACAGATGCCATAACCGCTTATAAGGATGAGGCCGATTCACTGATGACGTCCACGTCGTCCAGCAGGTCGACCCAGCACCAGCAGCACAAGAATACGCAACTTACGAGAAACGACTAGTAGGACTTCAGGGGCTGTCGGCTTTGCGGTGTGTTTGTTGCAGAGCCTGTCGGCCTGTTGACAGCTCTTGAAGCGGTGACTTGTAGCCCTTTCTGTCGCCATCCGTCGTATCGTCGTGTGCTGCTCAATAGGCGGTCGAGTGCGCGACCTTGGGGATGCCTTAGTGCCATAGCAGAGCCACCAGAGCCCAAAGCATGGCTTTTCGTGGTGAGTACATCGCTTTTCGTGGTTGTTCTTGCAATGCCATGGTTGTGCGCTCCCTCACGCTCCCTCACGCTCCCTTTCCGCTCTCAAGCCCCAGACCCTTGCCCTACTCTCTTACTTGCACCGTTTCTACCACGCATTTCAATTAGACGTCCAAAACATGTAGCTGTATAGTAGTGTGTAAATACTAGTACCACACTCTTTGAAATTCGTCGCCGCATTCGTCGAGATGAACCCATAATATTCGTCGAGGACTTTGAGGTGCACCCAATATATATTTGTCGAGAGCCGGAGAGGTCAAGTTTGGTCAAAATTGTTGAGATGTCTAATAGTCGTCGAGTTTCCGGAGACCAAATAGTCTGCGAAAATCCAGAATCAACTTTTGGCAGACTATTTTTTGAGTCACCAAATAGTCTTCGAGAATGCAGGATTGACTTTTGGAAGACTATTTTTTGAGTTGTCAAATAGTCTTCGAAACATGAAAAAGTCGTCGAGTAGCACCCAAATAGTCGCTGAGTTTCCGCGCGTCGAGACTCTAAGTCGTTGAAATCCGCGCCGCGGCACGGTCTAAATCGTCGAGTTGTCCCCCGCCGCGAGGACCTAAATCGTCGAGATTTGGCCCCAAAATGGTCTAAATCGTCGAACGATTAAAGCAACAGTCTGAACGCCATACTGAACTGCGTCGCGACCTGCAGCCTGTATTTCAAACACGGGATCCTCGACATGCCTGTGAAACGATCCCCTTGTCGATAACTTTGACGGACGATCATCAGCATCAGATATTCTGTACGAATCGTTACCGCAGAGATCATTGGGTGTTGATGTGAGTTTCTTGGATAAACGATGAACCCGTCGACGCCAGATCCAAATGCTGAGAAGTGCGCTTGCTCCAATACACCCGACAGTAATTCCAATAGCTTGTCTTGTCGAGATTTTTTGATCATGGGTGTCGTTATGATCTGCGGTTGTAACTTGCGGTCTGTAGATTCATTCTGAAGGTGACCAAAATGGGATTGGACAATCACTGGAAACTCACGCCGTACTCTCCATTACCAATGGCGCAAAGAGCGAACCCGCAGCAAAACTTTGTAAACAAATTAATCGCGATCCTAGAGATGAATGCATTCATGACGAACGAACCTATTGCTTCCAGAATATTGCATACCGTTTTCCGGGTTATAGACGACCGCTAGCGGAGAACTATTGAAATTTGATGTAGCATAGTTCGTGAGCATCGAGAGTGACGACTGGAGCGTGGCCGGAGCATCATCAATGGCTTCGCTCAGAAAACTTGCAATGGTGAACATGGTCCAATCTACAAGAATGTCAAATGTCATTTATTTCACGTTTTTACTTTTTCGTACCGAGCCTCGAAAGCGAAGAATCTTCGCCGTTCAACGGGACTCCAAAAGGTGTCTTGACTTCGTAAATGCAATGCTCAGTCTTGAAGCAGGTGCGAGTTTCTAATCAAAAACTTACGTGCATTGAGCTTGGACTGATAATACCCATATTGAATTTCTATTATCTAAGTCGCATCAGTACAATCTGAAAAGAGGCGGTGACGTCTAGAATACACTTACAGTAGACGGGATGAGGCCCAAGCCCAATAACTTGTCCGCGTACACATTGTAAACCAATCCATTCGAATCTTGGTCCCCAAATGATGAAAGCAAGTGGCTATGGTCTTGCGACAATGCTCCATCGAGCCACACCTGCATATATCTCTGAGCTGTCATCTTTGGGGGTTGTAAATCGATATATCCAGCAATATTTGCGAAAAGTTCTCACCTGATATTCCGTTTGATCGTCTCCCTGGTCCATGGCTGAGCTTATGAGACTCATGGCGGAAATTCCAATTATGCCTTTCAGTACGACGTTCGTCTGATTGAAAGATGTTATACCATCTGACAGTGATGTTGTCCTTCGGAGAAAACTTTGGGAACGAAATTATTGAGAAAGTAAATTTGACGTACTGGTATCCTGCGAAAAGAGTCTGGGTAACGAGGTAGTTGGCCCAAGATTTAAGAAGCGGGTACTGAAAATGAGTGAGCTTTCGCGACGGATTATAAGAATATAAACGAAATACATAGTCTTGTATCATCGACAAATCTCCCGTCTTTTGAAAATGCGCAAGAACCATTATGAGCATGTTGCCAGATTCTAGATACAGAGACTCAAGTCGAGAATAAAAGTACACGTGAAAGTACTCTTTACCTTCGATTCCCATATTATGAGGCGAAGTGCTGCTCGAGGCATTGGGAAATTCAGACCCTTTTGGCGAAGAGATATTAGCTAGGACGATTTCAAAATCAAGATTAAGTTCACCTAGATTCATTGGAGCGTAAGCTTGTCCAATGAGTTTCCCGTTGTCTACTTGCGATGCCAATATCGGATAAAGTAGATGCTTTCCGAGACCTGGGTTCAAATACAAAATGGCTGGGAAACCCGCGTACATGACGTCGACAACATTTGTACTAGAACCATTAGTGAATTGACATGTTGTTAATAGTATCGACGCAACTGACCCACCTGACATCCCAGCGGAAGAGACGTCGCCCAGATCCTTCGAGAAGATCATGATATCTGACCGATTCCAAGTGCCGTTGCTCGCCTTTGGTATCGTTATCTCGAGGGCTCCGAAAATCTGTCGAGTCGCCAGAGAAAGCAAGTCCGTATATCCGGTTACATTTGACAGAGAAATATCATTTATCATTTGGTCGAATGCGTCCGCGGTTGAGCGTGCCGTATCGAAATCGTCAAGCACAAATGAGATCTTAGAGAAAGCAAAAATAGGCGAACGCTCTTTCGAAAGTGGGTAGTAGACTGACTATATCCGGAATTGTGCTGAAGTTTGACCAATAATACGAGCTTCGCAGTTGAGTTGTGCCCGACGCAGTCGTGAGGTTTATAGACGGGTCTCGAAGCATTCCTATAGTCCACACGATCGGTTCCGATGTATTCTGTATGGCTCCGAGGTCCACCGCGAACGCGAACGCGTCAAAAGGACTGGTAACTTGCATGAGCACGGAACGTCCAATTGATTAGAAAATTAAAAATCTCACTTATCGAGTGCGTGATCCGAGTAACTTGCATCGATGGTATTCTCGAGCTCCGTCCCATTGGTACCTAACGCCCGGACAGAAGATTCTTCCCCTACTTGATAGGTGACGTTCGAGCTCTGATGGCCAGAATATTTAGCATAATAAAAGAATGAAAGAAATTTGAAAATCACTTGCGGATTTCATCGCGAAAACACCGGTCACGTCTTGCGCGTGGTTCGCTACCTCGGAGAAGGGCTGGGGATCTACTAGTAGTATCTGTAGACCCACAAAATCGCTGGAGTTGATCAATGACGCGCTGGCATTGACCTTTGGACTGGGGTCTGGGAGTTTTACTTCATTACCGTGTAACCATTCTGATTTCAAAGTATATAGATGAACTTTCAAGAGAAAATGATTGTGCGACTTACGTGGATTGATGTCAGAATAGATGCGAATATTATGACTCGCGCCGTCGGTCGATGAGATGTCCAGGTAGAAGTACACGAACGGCATTGATTGACGCACTAAGTCGTTTGGCTGGAAAGTCTCTAAGTCATGTCATCTTTCAAGGTAGTTGAATACAGTCGCGCACTGTCACCGGACTTAGAAATGTGGCATTTACGATAACTGGACCAGCGGCGAAAGTGGCACTCGTCCTCGTAGCCGTAAAGCTGATAGCCGTTTGATTCGCGTGCGTTGTATTCGTCAAATTGAAAGATCCCATAATCATGTAAGGAGCACTGTCAACAGTCACGATGCATGACCAAGTCGTTTGCTAGAGATGTAAAATTGGGAATCAGATTTAGTCGTAGTGGGAAAAAATAATTCATACATCGTCCCAAGCTGGCCAAAAGGCTGGCGAAGACCAAGAAAGTGGCAGTTCCTTCGCACCTCCTGACAGCCAGCTGTTGAGATACGGTCCCTTGACTGCAAGAGGCCATGAGGTAGGAGAGAATGGAGTACTCGTTTCGTTGTTCTCCTCGGCGTAGCAAAGCTGAGGAAACCCGAAGAGAATGAATACGAGTCCCAATAAATCTTTCGTCGAAATAACCATGGCTTCTGCAGTATAGATGTTAAGTAGTCGGTGTTGAGTTAGCATCGAAGGTGTCATTGCAGCAACTGATATACTGTTCCGGTGTCGTTTAATTTCCGTAAGATCAGTTGAACAACTCGCCAAATACAATAATGCGGAGGAAGTTAGTTTTGAAACAAGCGGCTCTGTGTTCGCAGTACGTCAGATCAAAAGACATCATTATACATATATTGACCGCTCACTCACGTAGATCGTAACAATATACCAACCATTTTATGTAGAGCACAATGGCGCCGCTCATATGATTGCGGTTTTGCCCTCCTCGTTTCGACTTCGTAAAGACTCGTAAAGAGAGCTGTATTTTACTCAAATTTAAACGTTCAGTATTAATCTTTAGGATTCTCAAGAAAAGGGTGATCAGAACGAATACAAGCTGGAAACATCAGTGATTGAAAGATCGTGCGCAGTGTGGATGGGTTGGCTAAGGTGATGAGCTTGAAAAAATTGAGGCCAGGAGGCCTTCTATAGGATGCATCAGGCGCGCTCGGGAGTCCATGATGGTGATGATGACAATATTCGCGCGCGATGCCGGGAGATTGGCATCCACAGAAACATTGGAATACCGACGAGTTGTTTGCTATACTTAAGCTGCCAGTGCTTGAATCATCATGATGGAGCTCGATGGAGAGAGGGAGAGGGAAAATGTCAACACGTGTCACGGTCGCGTGTCGCTTAGAGGCTCTAGTCGAGTACTATTAGTGCCGCCCGCCGCTTGACCTCAAGGCCTCAACTGCGACGACCACGACTGTTCTGCAACCATCATGGTCTCGACGAAGGCTTGAGACGTATTACAAAGTCTGTTCGGCTCACTCGATCACTCTATGATGTGTTTGGCGAGCTCGAATGAGTTTCCATCACATCCGAGTTCAGTGCTTGGTTCATAACGCAGCAATTTCAAGTTTGCCGTTTGTGACGAAGGCGGACGTTATCGATGCCAAAATCTTCACAGGGAGGAGAGCTGGAAGGAGATCATTGGCCTTGAAAGTCAACGGGACGACGAGGGTAGAAGATGGATGAGGACCGTCAGGTGCGCGACAAATTTTTTTCGAACGACTCTCGCTTACTGAAAGTCGTTGAAAAATTGTTAGAAATTGAGGCTCTACGTTTCTGCCAAATCTCCTGTCAAAGAGACGTCTTCCAAGTCTGTCGCAAGAAAGGATGCATATTGACACAGAATTTGGAGACGAAGGTAATGGCATCGGGTTCGTCGTCTTGCAGACTCGGAAGGTTGTGAATGGAAAGGGTCGAGCTTAGAGCCGCTCCTCAAGGAACGAATCGAATCGATTCATACAAAAGCAAGTGGTCTAACGAACGTCAAAACGAATCACGATGCACTTTCTCGGTCGTGGAGTGTGGAGGTCGAGAAGTGTGGGTGGAGAGATCACGAAGACTCGGGGCATCTTTGCATCCGTGCACAGGAGGCGTTGAGCGAACATAAGGACGGTGCGTGCTCACCTTCCTACCTTGAAATCATTAAAATAACTATCTTTTGACAGGAAGATAAACGATATCAATTGCGATGTCGCAATGAAACAAATGAGTTCAACGCCAAACTCCTCGCCCGCTCGGATGAAAGAGGATCCAATACTTTCACGCTCTTGTCGTTAACTCTTCGACTCTTCGAGACATCCATTTCAAGACAATGGCTCTCGGTTTCGATCTTTAAATCTCCGATGGCACAACCTCTCTAGACTTCGACGACTCGGATCAAATAAACGCTACCGTACTGGGCTTCCCTGCCATACATCACGATATTCATCTTGAAAACATACAGTATCGACGACCAGGGATCACGATTGGGGTCATGATGGTCATCGATCCATTCTCCTCCAACTCAAAAATGAAGCCCTCCGGTGCTCATTTCTCGTCTTCCTTTCTTGTCATGAAGAGTATCCTCCAAAATTGAAGGTGTCTCTTTCATCGTAATCTTTGGTTCTTCCTCGCTAGCATCGAACATCTGCCGTATTGCTTTGAAGCGCTTTCGACAGGTTTCGTATAGAGATGTACATAAATATGTACAATGCATGGTGTTTCGAGACCATGGTGAAACAGATTCAGTGAGTGAGCGAGCGCGTCTCTGACCACTCAGATTGTTCTAACGTTCACTACATCTTGACTGAAATACTCTGGTACGCACAACAGATATCAACATTCTCAGTTAATTTTTCGGTACAAGTTTTGCTTAATCTCCAGAATCCCTGACGGTGCCCACAACGTATCCCCGGGCCACTAACAGTCACAAATCACTGAAAGAGATCCGATAAACCAAGCAAACCCAACGACGCTGCTTGGCGAAGTTTGAAGACTGGTATTCCACCGCCGCTGTAGACGCTTTCCACTGGTGTATTGCGTAGAAATTCAGCAAGCAAACGAACAAATGAAGTGATTTGGGACGTACTCCAAATTGCGACATCGAACCATCGTTTCGCTCGCTTTTTGTCGCCTATCTCCTTGAAGGAATGTGCGATTTCAATCACAGTGAGAACACTGATATCGTAGAACTGCGGAACCTGACTGGTGTCTACAGGTAGCGAAGGACTGCCGCTTGGGAGAGGTCCCGACAAGGACTTGTCGATGAACTTCATTCCGGACACCGTAAGACTCTGCATCTTCGCGTCGATTGATTGCCTTATGAACGACGCATCAGAGATCGTACGCCCAAGGTGTCCCAATGCGTTTGCAAGGAGACGAAGGGGCTGCGCAAGTTCGTATTTGCGTCCGCCTGCCTTTCTTGAATGTTCTTCGTGGTACGTCCTCTTCATATTATCGCAGGTCTTCTTCGCTTCAGCTGCAAGGCGTCTAAGAGTGGGCGCATCGTACGCATTGCTTGTTTTATTCCCGATATCATCCATCTTGTGGTACAGCGCCCTCCGACTGTCCCTCGCGTCGTACCCGTCCTCGTCATCAGCTTGGCAAACGATGCACTCGCAGTTGAACCTCCACGAGTTCATCATTCTGAATCGCTTCTCGTCGTACGAGACATCCGCCTCTATGTAGGATACGGTGAGCTCTTCTCCCTTCTTCATATCTTGGAGTACCCGAAGTGCGAAGGCGTCTCCAATGAATTCCCTGCGCGCCGTCGGAGCGCAAGAGTGGTTCAACAACGATGGGACGACGTACAGCTCCTTCCCACTTTTAGAGCCAAAGGAATTAAACATAGACACGCCTTGTAGGTATTCGACATCGATATCGACGCAGGGGCGCGTGGGGTGCTCCAAAGGCGGGCTGGTGACGAAAGGCGGGGGAAACTTCTTCGGTTCTGCGACCGTCTCGCCTCCATAGAGTGCGAGAAGCGTGTCATACATGTGACGGTCATCCCAGACTCGCTGCACGGCTTTACAGAACAGTCGATGGGTGTCTCGATCGTCAGCAGACTTCAGCGCTGGGACGCTCATCCATTGTAAGCTCGAATCGCCGGACTTCGCAATCTCTGCAGCGGACAAGCAAAACGAGGGTTTGTGAAATATCTGTAAAATTTGTTTCAACAAAATTTGTTTGACTTCGGCCACAAAGGAACTCACCAAAAGCTCTCCGGCTTTGACATCGCGTGTCACGTATGTGCCTCTCAATCCACTTGGGTCGTATTTCACCTCAATCGGTCCTGTGAAGTCTGCGATATCAGGAGAAAAGTTGGCATTTTTGTCGTTCGTGTAGAGTTTGGGCCAGTCGTAGTTGCCCGTGGTCTGTTCTTCTATGCGTTGATTCGCTTTTGTTATCCACTCTCCACTGAGCTTATCGCCTTCTAGCGAGCTAGCGGTCTCCAGAACCTCGCGGTAACGATTCATGGCGTATAGAGCTTTCAGCATGCGAACAACGGCTTTTCTTTTCAAGTCGTCAGTAAGTGTGCCCGACTTGAACGCGACCTGCGCGTCATGCAAAGCCGAATTGTTCCAGCCAAGCCGTAGGTAGACTTCAGCGCGGTTAAGACGCGAGACCTGGACATCAAATCCGAATTTGATGCAATTCGTGAAGCAAATGGCTGATGAGAACCAGCGAGACGCTTTGAAGTCCTTGAGTCCTGCCGCCTTCCACGCCTCGCCTGTCATTGCCCGAGGATGAACGATCAATTTCGATTTCCAGGAGACGTCTCGCAGAATGGGATTGTCGAAATCGGCGAAGATAACGTCGGATGGAGATTCGACCATGATGAACGGCAGATCCGTCACATTTGCGTTTGTGTAGTAGGTCGGTTCTCGGAGGACTAGAATTGTTCCGACGGGCATGATGTTTTGCGTCTCGTCCGCGTCCGCCTCGAGGAGCATCGCGTGATTGCACAATTTCAGATACGCCGTATCTCCTTGAGAATCTTCAACACCCAACAAGAATCCGATGCAGCCATCGAAAACTAAACATCACAATAGCCATCAATAGACGCGCAATTTCGTGGAATTTCAGATACTCACCAGGCGGGCAGATCGTTCTGCAAAGAAGGTAGTTCCCCTGGGACGATCTTTCAGAATAGAGCAACAGAAGAGTAAAGCTGTGAGTCCACCTTGTGTGTCTTTCGAACCATTAGATCTGCAACATTTACTAAGAAATAAAACGACGGAATAAGCTTCGAAAAGAAAGAAAAATGAAATTTATTCTGCGTACTGCTCGAGAGGTCACCAATCTTCGTTGTAGAGTATTTCTGGGGCCAAAAGATGATAACTTGCTTGCTCATAACCTGGCCAGGGCTCGGCTCGTTTATCGCTTTCCACGTAGCCCGCAAGGTGCCCAAGAGGTCTTTTCGGTTGATGAGCGGGACGTGCTCAGGAGGCAAAGATGCCTCCCGATCGGCCTTCTCTTTCAGATCTGCGAGCTGGTCATTCATAAAGTCCTCTCTCGCCAATTTCTTCTTGGGCATCATCGATATGATCTGGTCCATCGAGAACGCTTGACCACTCCCTACTTCGCGGGCACGAGTACGGGGTCCTTGAGTTGAAAGTTGACTCATTTGGGATTGAAGTGAATCGAGGATACCCTTCATGTCCGCCATCGACGAAAGGTCCATCGTTTGTAAGGATGTCATCGTAGATCTAGGTGATGAGAATCAACGGCGAGAAAGCATATAGCGAAAGTGAAGGGAGACTTACATGGATGTGTGTGTAAGAGAACGAACTGCCTGCGACCAGGAGCCTATCTGAGCCACTCCAAGGATGGTGACACGCTCTTTGAGTCACAATTACACGTTTACCCGTCCACAAAGCGTGCCAAGGTCGCGTACGAACAGCAAATCCGAAATCCATTGTGAGATGAACACGGGGCGTCGCAAAATGCCGTCGTTCTCATGGTGAGGGAGAAGACGAAGCAACAGGCAAATCGCGAACGAAAAAAGGTGATATTTACGTAATCATCTTCCGAACAAAAAGAACAGAAAGATCGCCTTGCCAGGCTTGCCTCGAAGGATAGCGGGATAGCAAGGAAGTCGCTATCTAGAACTTACGCCAGAGCTAGTCCGACCGTCTTCACATTCGCCTAATCGAAGCGAATGAATTTGAATGAAATGAAAGCGGGAGCACTGCACCGTCAAAATTTGATGGTACAATTTTCAATTCCACAGTCCATCGTTAGACACATCTTTGAGATGGTACATAAGAAGAGAAAGGAAGCCAAAGTAGGGGGGAAGCACCGCGTAGTGAGGATCAAATGACAAACATGAAGGTAAAGACTAGAGGTCAAGAGGCGGACGAAGGAGAGGGGAGTAGCATGTGAGGATAATTGAAGCTGGGAATGAAATCTAGACATGCACAATGGTTCCTAAAGCGCAGAGTAGAAAGTTTTTGGCATCCGCCAAATCCTTTCGTGCTGTACCTCAGTGCATTTGGTGGTATCGTGGCATCGGACGTGGTGTGCGATACCTTCATGCTAAAGACGATTCAATCCATCGCGAGCCCCGCAATTTGCACTTGAGTCGTATTCGCGCTCTTCGAATCTAGGCCATAGTGTTTCGTGAACCGATATCGAAGGTTCAGGTCTTGCTATCGTCGCCTGAGACTGCGTCGCGATATCATCGAGAATTCATCCTCTGATCGCCGAGTGCCTGATCAAGAGTTTTTTAGGAGTTGTCGGTGCGTCCGAGCATCCTTATAGTTCAATTGGATGTTCATAAGGACGAAAAAAGTAAAAGGGAAAGGAGGCGCTTTTGAGTTGAGAACTAAACGTAAGGTGTAGAAGACGTACCGAGTGACCGAGAAGAAGAAAGACACCCACTGTGCAACACTTTTTTACCTTCAGCACGCCTTTTCCTGCCCATCAACTCTATTACCACCGAAATTCTTCATCCCTACCTCGCTGACTTCGAAGCTTCAGGATCGTCATGTTGGGCAACGTCGTGTTCCTTTCTTCATAACCCTGGATCCCTCGCTAGGTCTCGCTAATCCAGCTCACTCGCTTCGATGTTGACGATAGTCTCCGCAATCAACTTGCTGGCGGTGATGAAAGGCAGGTCAAGTCCAAGGCGACTTCCTGGCAGTTCTTGCTTGACTCCGCCAAAACGCCCACGAATCGGGTTCGTGTTCGTGATCACATTCAGTACTTCGGATATCAAGAGGTCGATCAACGTACTTGATAGAGCTACATGTCCATACCACTCCAATCGACTCGTCCCCTACCATTCGAAAGGCAAAGTTGAAGGACGCTTCCGCTTGTCGACGTAAAATTTGCTCCAGAGCTCAAACGCAGTTCTTGTTGCCATCGGCGCCGTCAAATGAGAAAGTGCTCCATTTGAATCCACAGTAAGCATCAATCTTCCTAGGATTTGGATCAAGCAACTTTCGTCATGTGCGATCGTGCGGTCGTGGTCGTGGTCGTCGCGAAGAAAAGTCGTTCGAAGAAATGCCAGACGTATGCTCGGAACAACCCGACGCGTAAACCAACGCGCTTATTACGTAACGTCCAATTTGCTAAATAGCCGCCCATGCTGCACATTGGAAAATGATATTACAGGTGCACGATCAATCTTTACACAACATAGTGATACACGTCTCGTCTACAGCACTATTACTGATAGTTTGTAGCGCTACTGCCTCATGGAAAGCGATGAAAAAATCAAAGAAGATCGGACAGACCAACTATAGCCAGCGCAGTCGCTTCGCGAAATTTGAAGACCGGTAGTCCTCCACCACTGTAGATATTTTCCACTACATTATCAAGAAAGTCAGCAATGACAGCAGAAGAATTAAATCGATAACGAGACGCACTCCAAACAGCGACATTGAGCCAACGTTTCACTCGCTTATTGTCACTCAGTTCCCTAAAATGCTGCGCTATCTCAAGCGCAGCGATGACGCCAAATTCATAGAATTGCGGGACTTGACTCGTATCGACCGGTATGGTATTCTTGCCTTTATGCAGAGCACCGGACACAGACATGTCAGTGATCTTCAAGCCAGACGCAATAAGCTCCTGCATCTTCACTTCGATCACTTGTTTCGTGTAGGATTGATCGTTGGTCACCACACCGAGATGTCGTAGCACAGTCCCGTAATACCGGAGAGGCTGCACCAGCTCGTACTTCAGCCCTCCCGTCTTCTTCCCGTGCTCTTCATGGTACGTCCGCTTCATATTATCGCAAAATTTCTTCGCTTCGGTCGCGAGACGACGGAACGAGGCCTCGTCACAAACCACACTTGACTGCTCCCCGATATCGTCCATCTTCTTTGAAAGCGTCCTCCGGATCTCCCTCGCATCGTAGCCGTCCTCGTCGTCAGCTTTACAGACGCCACATTCGCAATTAAACCTCCATGTACTCATCAGTCGGTATCGTTTCTCGTCGAATGAAGCTTGCTTTTCGATGTAAGCGATGGTGACTTCTTCTCCCTTCTTCATGTCGCGACGAGCTCGAACCATGTAAGCGTCCCCGATGAATTCCGCATGAGCGGAGGGTATGCAAGAATGATTCATCAACGATGGAGCTGCATACAATGCCTGCCCTCCGTCATCGTCCAAGCGAAAAGCGTTGAAAGAAATTACTCCCTGCAGATATTCGACGTCGATGTCGACGCAAGGTTGCGTGGGCCGCTCCAAAGGCATACTGTGGGATAATGGAGGTGGAAACGGTTTTGGCGCCTCCGCGGTCTCTCCGCCATAGAGAGCTCGAAGTGTATCGTACATATGCCTGTCGTCCCATACCCTCTGTACGGCTTTGCAGAACATTCGGTGATTACCTTTGTCTTCTGTAGTCCTGAGCGCCGGAACATGGATCATTCTGAATATCGAAGGCGGGATGCTCGTCCGCGGCTTGTCGGACGGGGACAAGCGAACCGAAGGTTTGTGAAACATCTACAAACGATGTTTGATATTTAGTTTTGACTTCATTACATTGAAACTCACCAAAAGCTCTCCAGCTTTGACCTCGCGCGTCAAGTAAGTGCCTCGCAAGCCGTCCGAATCATTCTTCACTTCCACTGGGCCTGTGTAATCCGCAATATCTGGAGAAAACGACTTCTTTTCGGCGCCCTTGTAAAGCTTCAGCCAATCGTAGTCTCCGGTAGTCCGTTCTTCCATGCGTTGATTCGCCTTAGTTATCCACTCGGCCATGACCTTGTCTCCTTCGAACGAACTCGCGAGTTGTGAAACCTCTTGGTATCGGCCCAATGCATATAGCGCCTTGATCTTGCGATTGGCTGCCTTCCGTACCATATCGTCAGAGAGGGTGCCCGAATCGAGGGCGGCCTGCGCATCGTGCAAGGCCGAATTATTCCAACCCATTCGCAGGTATACTTCAGCTCGGTTGAGTCGTGAGACCTCGATCTCGAACCCGAGCTTGATGCAAGCCGTGAAGCAAACAGCGGATGTGAACCATCGTGACGCTTTGAAGTCATTAAGTCCTTCGGCCTTCCACGCCTCGCCCGTCGTGGCTCGAGGTTGGATAGTCTTCATTCCTTCACGTTTCCATGAAACATCGCTTATAATGGGATTGTCGGATTCGAGGAGAATGACGTCCGATGGGGATTCGACCATGATGTACGGCAAATCCGTTACGTTTGCATTTGTGTAGTAGGATGGTTCTCGGATGAGTAGAATCGTGCCGATGGGAAGAATCGTATCCCATTCGTACTGATTCGCCTCGAGGAGCAATACGAAGTTATATAACTTCAAATACACCGTGTCGCCTTTAGGATCGTCAACGCACAGTAAGAATCCAATACCGCCATCATAAACTAGATGCAGAAATGACCGTCAATAGATTGGTAGTAATCCCATTTTAAAGCACTCGCCTGCAGGGCTGCATGTCCTGCAAACAAGATAGCTTCCCTGATCAAATAGGTCATTAAAATGCCACGTATAGAGCAAGATTAATTCACTTTATGAGTCTTTCGAACCATCAAGTCGACAACATGTACTGAATCGCCATGGATGAGGCGTCAAAACGATAGAATTTGAGAGATCGAACGTACTTCGCGAGAGATCCTCCATTTTCGCCGTGGAATACTTCTGAGGCCACTGGATAACAACTTGATTGACTGACATAGACGTTTGTTTCTCCATCAAGTCCCACGTAGCCTTCAAGGTACCCATGAGATCCGACGTATTGACGAGCGGAACGTGCTCGGGAGGCAAAGACGCTTCGCGGTCAGCTTTTTCCTTAAAGTGCTTCGTCTCAGACTTCAGAAAATCGTCCCTCGTTAGTTTCCTCCGTGGCATCACAGCCAGCACTTGATCCATAGGTACAGCCCCTTTACCGCTCCCTATCATACGAGGTGCATTTCGTTTGCTTGCTTGAGCCGATTCAAGGACGGCCTTTATCACGTCAAGGTTCATCGTGTCTCTTCCAGGGACTGTAAACGCCATCGTGGTCTTCGTATAGGAGTACAATCAACTGTAAGAAGATGATTGCGCGTTGCTCAGCGACACAAGATTTAACGAAAGAGAATGAACGGGGCACTCACATCGTCGTTCGTGAAAGAGAAGAGAATGCCTAGAGGTCGCCGTCCAACTCGGCTGGGGTTTGAGAGTCTTTGGCGTCTTACACGCTCTTCGAGTCATCTTCATATTTATCCGAAAAGCAGCTGAGCTAGCTGAGCGCTTATGACCTCGTGGACGCGTAAACGCACGACTTGTACATGCCTGTGTGCTAGAAGTTTGTTGTGACAGAAAAAAAGCGTTGAGAGTCATCGTGGTCACGGTCGAAGTTCAGAACTGACCTCCCGCTGGCGGCCTCTGAACTTGGCCCGGAAACACCCGGTAATTTATTCGATGCAATAAACTGCATTCGATCTTTACGCTACAAATTGATACATATCTCGTCTAACTTGGTACAACACAAAGACAACAACAAGATGAATCGAGGTAGAGAAAAACTGCAGCCACTAATAAAGATCCGACAAATCCATTGAGCCCAGCGAAGGTGCTTGACGAACTTTCAAGACTTCTAATCCGCCGCCGCTATACACACTTTCCACTACCGGATTGAAATGAAGTCAGTAAGGGAAGGCAAGGAAACAAGTTTAAGAAAAGACGCACTCCAAACAGCGGTGTCAAACCAACGCTTCGCTCTCTTCTTGTCACCCAGTACCAAGAAATAATACGAGATTTCGAGCACGGTAGCGACATTCCCTTCGACGTAGAACTGCGTCACTTGACGCGTATCGACAGGTAGAGGGAGTTTGCCTTTGGGAGGAGCTCCCGACAATGTCGAGTCGGTGATCTTCAAGCCAGACACCGCAAGGCTCTGCATCTTCACTTCGATCGACTCCTCTATGAGCGTCTTGTCTGAGGCCAACCGTCCAGCAAATCCCAATGCGTTCGCGAGGTATCTGAGGGGTTTTGCCAGCTCGTACTTGCACCCGTCAGCCTTCTTCGAGTGTTCTTCGTGGAACGTTCGTTTCATGTCGTCGATGATCTTCTTCGCTTCAGTTGCGAGATGCTTGGAAGTCACCGGGTCACGGGCCTTGTCGATTCTTTCCCCAATCTCGTCTATCTTCTTCGACAACGCCCTCCTCGTCTCCCTCGCATCGTACCCATCCTCGTCATCAGCTTTGCAAACACCACACTCGCAATCGAACCTCCATGATTTCATGAGTCGAAATTGTTTTTCATCGTAAGGGACCTGCGCTTCTAGGTACGATAGGGTGACTTCTTCTCCTTTCTCCAGATCCTGAATTGTTCGAACTATGATTGCGTCGCCAATGAATTGTCTGAGCGCAGATGGCATGCACGAATTATTCATCAACGATGGGGCGGCATAGAGCGCCTGTCCGTCTTGCACGCCAAACGCGTTGAGGACAGTCACTCCTTGCAGATACTCGACGTCGATGTCGACAGAGGGGCGCGTAGGGTGCTCCAACGGTGGGCTTACGGCGAAAGGAACGGGATACGTCCTCGGTTCCTCTAATGTCTCGCCAGCGTATAACGATCGTATCGTATCGTACATGTGTCTGTCGTCCCAGACTCGTTGCACGCCTTTGCAGAACAATCGGTGCATGTGCCTATCCGCTGCGCTCTTGAGAGTCGGGACGCTGGTCCACATTAAGCCCAGATCGTTGGCCGTCGTCGCTTTTGAGTGGAACGAGCTGAATGTAGGCTTGTGGAACATCTGCAATGAAAATCAATCAAGCGTAATTGACTTCGTATCAAGGAAACTCACCAATAGCTCGCCCGTTTTCACGTCGCGCGTCACGTAGGTGCCTCGTAAGCCATTCGCGTTCTTCTTCACCTCGACTGGACCAGTGAAGTCAGCGATGTCCGGAGAAAATGATTCTTTTTTGTCGTCCTCCTTGTAGAGTTTGAGCCAGTCGTAGATGCCCGTGCTTTGTTCTTCAACGCGTCGATTCGCTTTTGTGACCCACTCAGCGAACAACTTGTCATTTTCGAGTGTGCTGGCAATCTCCAAGACCTCTTGGTATCGACCCATCGCGTACAGAGCCTTGATCTTTCGAACAATCGCCTTTCGTTGCAGTTCGTCGGAGAGGCTTCCTGAATCAAGTGCGACCTGCGCATCGTGCAAAGCCGAGTTATTCCAGCCCAATCGAAGATAGACTTCAGCGCGATTAAGACGCGAGACTTCGACATCGAAGCCAAACTTGATAGAATTCGTGAAGCAGACAGCGGAAGAGAACCATCGAGATGCTTTGAAATCCTTGAGACCTTCCGCCTTCCACGCTTGGCCGTTCGTTGCTCGGGATATTCGGGATAGGAGGGGGAGTTCCGACTTCCAGGAGATGCCGTTCAGCATGGGATTGTCGGATTCAATGATGACTATATCGGATGGAGATTCGACCTTGATGAACGGTAGATCTGGGAGAGTTACGTTCGTGTAGTAACTCGGTTCTCGGAGTGCAAGAATGGCCCCGGCGCGTATGATGGTATTAATTTCGACCAAGTCCGCGTCGAAGAGTAATGCATAGTTGAGTACTTTCACATAAGCGGTGTTTCCATTCGGATCTTCGACTCCTAGCAAGAATCCAATGCCACCGTCGAACACTAGAAATGAAACACCGATCCACATGCGCTTAGAATCAACGGAATTTAGGATACTCACCTGGTCGAGCGATGGTTCGACAAAGAAGATAATTTCCCTACTCGATTGGTTGTATCAATACACCGTTTCTGAGTATGAGATATGATTTGAAATCTCACTTTGTGAGTCTTTCTGATCATCAGATCAGAGACGTTTACTAGCGGAAGGAAGAAGTAAGGAAAAGGAAAAGCAACATAAAAAGAAAGAAAAAAAAACGCACTGAGCGAGAGGTCTTTCAGTCTCTCGGAGGAATATTTCTGAGGCCACTCGACGAGAACTTGGATGATAGTATCTCGATCAGACTCGTTCAACGCCTGTTGCGTTATGCTCAACGTGCCCAAAAGATGATTTCGGTCGATGATCGGGCCACGCTCCGGAGGCAAGGACGCTTCCAAATCGGCTTTGGCTTTCAACTCCTTGAAGTTCATGGTGAAGACATCGTCTCTTGTCCACTTCTTCTTCGGTAATCTTGACATAATTTCTTCCGTTGTGGGCATCCTGCTTGCTACCGAGCGAGCTGCCGCGCCTCCTGACCTTGCCTTTGAGGATTGAAGAGAGAGTTGTGCTTCGACAGATTTGGCCAGGTTCACGAGGGATTCGTGGTCCATCGAACGTAAGGCCGATTCCAAGTCCTCCATGGTTCGTATAGGGAATCTGTGTCGCAATCTAACATACAAATCAATGACGAGCAGACATCAAGGAGGGTGAAGGGAGGCTTACATGGTGGTTCGTAGAAGAGATGTTCTTGGTCAGCGTCTTCTTCGCTGCGTTTTTATAGAACGAGCCACTGGCGACGGTCGCGATTGCGCATCTACCCGGTACAATAAAGTGCGTTTTGCTCGTGCATCTACAATAAGCGTTGCCATCGCCTCAACGTTCGTTGTGAAAGAGACACGCGGGGCGCTACCGCTTTAGTTGAAGGTGAACAAAGCGTCTTTACACGTAACTGAACAAAGCGCGAAAAACCACTGACAAGCCTGACAGTCACGACCGACAGGATCATCGAAAAGAAGACGTAAAGCCTGCAAGTAGAGAACGAGTCAGAAACATGAAAAGGGGAGAAACTCCAAAGATGGGGGCTCAACGCACTTCGTGACTCGCAAGTGCACAGGGGACAATCCCACAGAGTACAAGCTTCAGCTTTTCTTCTTCGCAGATGACTCGCTTTGTTTTCCGTTCATAGTCGTTGCATTACTGCTTTCGCGTTTCCTATCCCTGACGTCCTTCCCCGATCCTTTGTGTTGACGAGAGGGCTTGATGAGCCACGGCCCCAACGGTAGTCAACTAACAAGGTCACATCGTCTCAGAAATCAATCCCTAGCCTTGTCGGCGTCGATAATTGATCAAGGAGACTTGATAAGTGGTTCGAGGGCATTGATTCCTGCCGAGTCGTCGAGATTTCATCCAAGTGTCGTCGTCGTTCGAGTTCAAGTCGGCCACGCGATGCAACGCGTTCGCAACTGCAAGTCATCATCGAAGACATGTCATTATTTATTTTCTTTCCTCAACTCTACGTTACTTATTTACTTATTTCATCACAGCAAAACGCATCGCAGCGTCAAATAAAAACCCAGCAAACAGAAGGAATTTGATGAAAGGAAGAAACTCTATAACTTATCAAAAGCATCGTAGAGCACAACAACAACGTGAACAACTAACAAACGACGTAGTAAAGGCGTAAGACGATAACAGACATCAGCAACATTGAGACAGCAACATTTCGTAGTAGCGGCGTGAGTATAGCGTAAGATCGAGACAATGAGTATGAGTAAAAAGCGAGTAAGGAGAAAAGAGTTCTATATGAGTGCGTTATACTTTGATTTGGTATGTTGGTAATGCCATCGCTATCGTTGGAAAGCAGGATATATATAAAGAAGAGAGGAAGAAAGAGGACAACACATTCAGCGTTGAAGAGAGAAACAGATCGATGAGAATGTAAGGAAGTAGATGAGAGAAGAGAAATCGTGAGTCCGAGAACGCAAACCATTATAATGTACGCGTAAGATCTTCTTTTGAATTTTTTTCTTCGTAGATTTTCCTCTCGAGCATGCACCTCTAAGCTCGAGAGGGCGCGTAACACGCGCAGTCCGTTCAGTACCCCGAGGTACCACCCCCACCAGCACCGAAGCGTTCCACATCATCCACATTCGCAAGGGCCTCCGCAAACTCGTCCATCAACATGTCGACTCGCCTCCTGAAGGCGGCAACCACCTCAGCACGACTCCGGAACTCGCCCCTGCGAACCCGGAGGCGGTCCTCCCTTGCGCGTTCGGCCACGGCGTAGAACCTGTCTTGGCCCGACGCAGACGTAGACGTAGCCACCACCAACGCACCCGACGTCGACAACGACGTCGTCGCCGTCAAAGCAGAAGCAGAAGACGAGGACGAGAGAGAAGTAGACATAGACATAGACGAAGAAGGGAGAGAGAGATGAGAGCTCGACGTAAGTCCCCCGCGCGCAGAAGAGTGAGAGTGAGAGGACGACGTGCCGGGCGGAAGCTCTCTGCTATTATCCCTCTCCCTCCCATCTCTCCCTCGCTCGCCTCTCCGCTCCTTGTCGCCGCGCCGCGAAGCCTTCGGTGTCTTCACGCTCGGTGCTGCTGGGACCCAAATGTTTCTGTTCATACCAGACTTGGTACTGGTCCCGCTCATCGCACTCGCCTCCGATCGGCTGCTGCTCACGCTGATCGATGGCGCTGGTTGCAGCCCAAGTCCAAGGCTACTACTTCCTCCACCGAACAGCCCACCGGAATCTTCCTCGTCTTTATCATCATCACTATCGTCCTCCTCATCGCTATCGTCCTCTTCCTCGTGCTCGCGTCCTTCCATTATGCTCGCGAACATCTCCAGGGTACTATTTGTTCCACTGCTCCCAGTAGGCGCTCGTATGGTGCCGTTCATCGGACCATCAAAAAGGCTGAGCTGCTGACCGACTTGGTTCGGAGAGAATCGAATGCCCAGTGCGTCGTTCCGTGACGAAACCGAGCTCGATCGCGAATTGGCGGCGCTGGCGCTATGACTTGCACCAGTACTAGCCGACGGTGAGCGCTTGTGGTTTCTTTCCCGAACACGCTCGTCAGGACCAGGCGTCCAGAACATATGCGCCTGCGTTGCTGGCGTCTGGGTCGGCGATAACGTCTGGCCTTGCAGTGAAGATGATGTGACAAACATCGAAGGCGGGGCAACGAGCGACATGACGTCCTTAACCTCTCCCTTCCTTGGGCTCTGTTGAGAGAACGAGTACGCGTCAGCAGCGAAGCCCGAGACGCTAGTGGGTGCCGTAGATGCAGAGGATGTAGACGACGTCGATGGATTCCTCGAGATGGCTCGGCTGCTGGCGTTGCTCGCGCTAGTGCTGCTCGACACACTCGGATGTCCGAACAAAGGCGAGAACGGTGCGCTTGAAGTCGCGGTGGACGTCGAGGACGTAGAAGAGCTTGTGCTTATCGTGATCGCGGACGGCTGTGGAGGCGACGCCTCAGGGGATGTCTTCTGGTGACGAACTTGCTGTTGTTCCTGCGACGTCAATCCAGCCTATAAAGCGCAAGCGAAAAGAGGTCAGCATGACTCGATCCCGAGATAAGACCCGATGCTGCAAGCCTCATGGAGGACGCATTGCAGTCGCGGAGAAATAGGGTACAAAGGAACAGCGGTGCATGCACCCTTCACCAATCGACAGGGAAGGGAGATAGCACCAAGATCGAAGCCATCATCTGACGGCATCGAGGCAGACTGGTGGGATTCAATAGAGAGAATGAGGAGAATGAGACGACTCCCGCGGCGTCGAGGTAGGTGCACAACGGCTCAGCAGAATCGCTCGATATTGATTCGTATCGGCGAAACACACATCTCGCCTCGTGTGCACCACGACCTCAAGCGATTACGCGTACACGCAGGCGTGAAGCTCCTCGTTCCCTTCATCCTCCCACCGGCGTCCCGAATGAAGAGAAAATGAATCGAGAGAAGGAACATATAAAGAGCGCAGATTGAAATAGAAAAGAAAGTAAAATCAAAATAAAACATTGAAACGAGATCTCACCTGAGATTGAGTTTGCATCTTGTCAGACGCGCTGGACGGCGCAGGTCCAGAGCTCGCGGCATTCGCAGTTGAATTCGCAGTAGAAACGTTTCCCGATGAAGCCTGATTACTCGCATTCGTACTCGAGATGACGATGTTTTGCTTATCCGTGCTAGAGGAATAGGAAGCAGAAGCAGATGATGACGACGCAATCCCTGACGCCCTCTCTCGCTCATCGCGCTTGTTTTCCCTCCCGAGGCGGACGCTTTCGGCCGTCGCAGTCGCTGGAGTAGCAGGCGACAAAAGCGTCGGCGTCGGCGTACCCTCCTTCTCCTTGTCACCCTTTGGCGACTTCACATCACTTTCCGACTTCTTCGCGTCGCCAGCGTTGTAGAACGTAGCGGCCGTCGAGGACGATAAGATACTTGCCTGCGATGCGTGACTGACTGGGCGAGGACGACGCTCTTTCTTCTCCTCTCGACCATCCTTCTCCTTTCCGTCCTTCTCCTTCGACGTCTTCTCTTCTCGAGGCGTAGAGACGCTCGAATGTTCGGTCGAGTTCGTTTGGGACGTGGGGTGAGAGACAGAGACACTCATATGAGCGGGCTTCGGTGGGATCCACAGCTTGTGCCTCGACTGTGTAGAATCGACCTTGGCGTCCTTCGAAGGCACGACCATGAGCGCCGAGTTGTTCGAGGGCGGCGAGCTCACCATAGCCGGCGCCGCAGTAGCCACGAGCGTCTTCGAGTGCGAGCGGCTTGGTTGCACAGGTGGTTGCACAGGTGCCTTGAGCGTGCCAGCTCGATCTCTGTGACTGGACGAGGAAGACGAAGACTTGCTCGTCTGCGCTTGAGGAGCCGCCTGCGCCTGACTTTGCTGGGCCTGCGCTTTCAACAGGGCGGCGTGCACCTCCTGAATCTGGTTAAGCTGCGCCTCGGAATCCCTGTGATGGCGATTTTGTTGCTGAGAAGATGATGATGCATTGGAAACGGAAGGTCGAGCAGTCGAGGAAGAAGAATGTTGATTGGCGGTCGACGACGAGAAACTCTGCTTGTTTGAGGAAGTATGCGCAGATGGAACGCTAGCGACTTCGTGGGTGCTTGAAGTGCTCGCCGCGCGTCTCCGAACGTGTTTTGGCTGCCCACCTACAGCGGCAGTCGCCATAGCAGTGAGATTGGCGAGGTTGTGGGCGTTGGAAGACAGAACTGAGTTCATGTTAGAGTTGCTCCCTCCCGCTGCTGGAGATATGGACGAGCTGCCCGCCCCGTTCGCGGACGCCCCGCCGGAAGACACGGGGAACAGCTCCGCACTAGGCCCACGAGGGGAGACGGTCGCACTTTTGCTCTGCGCCTTGCCCTTATCCCGTTCGCGTTCTTTCTCGTTGCTCTTCTGGTCCGCTGCAGACGTGGAAGACGCACTATGACTCTTCTCGTGCCCGGTTTTTGAAGTGCTAGAGCCCGAAGCTGTCGTAGAAGAAGCTGATGCCGAAGAGCCTGAAAGAGGATACGGAGGGGAAATAGTTCCCGAACGAGTGCGACGTGAAGTAGTGGCAGAGGAGGAAGCAGATGCTGATGCTGGGTTTGCAAAGGCTGACGAGGAACCTGATTGACCTGTAGCATTTGATGATTTTGAGGAACCGGACGCGTGAGAAGACGAGCCCGAGGCTGCGTGCTTTCCTCCTAATGTCGATACGAAATAGCCCCCAAAGTCAGATTCGATGAAGATTAATGCGAGAAGAGTTTGGGATCGTGTTGATGGACGTGGGGGTGTGCGGATTCCCCACGATTGGGCGAACGCGCGAACAGACGCGTGACAAGTTTAATTTCACGAAAAGAGGGCGAGATGAGGGAGTGGAATCACAGATCCAGCGAGAAAGTACACCAAAGACGGAAAGGAACGGAAGAAGGGCGTCAGTCAGTCACACCTTTTGATATGCTTTGAAAATTATGTCGGAAGAGACGAACCTGAACTGGAGGCGCCTACGTCCGCAGGACGTCCGTTCGAACCGCTGGCAGCACCCGATCCCAGAGGGGGCCTATCTTGGCGCGTAACGTCGTCGTGATGCGATGTGGAGGCCATTGCCTTTGTGATCTGAGCTTCGTCCCACAGGCGCATCTGTTCGAGGTAGAGAGCCTCCGAGACGCTGGTAGTTGCGCTGATGCTGCCTCCCGCGCTCAGGTGCGCCCCAGCAGCGCCGCTGCCGCTCCCACTTGGACCAGCAATGGCGTCGCCGCCCCAGGAAGAGCCTGAGGGGCGAGCGGAAGACGAACTCGCACTCATCGTGATGGGGGCGGGGGCGGTGGTCGCCAGGAGGCCCTTGATACCATCTCGGTCGCGCTTCTCCATTTCGACACGAGCTTCAACCTCATCAGCCTGCATAACCGCAACGCCGCGCATGTCCTCCATGAACTTGTTGAAGTAGGCGTCGCGCGTCTTCTTGTCGTTCTGAGGCACGGCCGCGAGTTTCCTGCGAAGGTCGAGAGATGCTGCGTCGAAGAACTCCTGCACCCGCAACGACCCAGCGAGGGCGAGTCGAGACTTGAGAGCGTTGAGTGCGCTGCTCTCGTCAGAGTCGTCTGCGAAGTCGTCCTCATTGTCGGGGAGTGTGATGTGGAAGATGTCCGCTGGGGACGAGGCGGTGGATGGGAAGTCGAAGCTGGGCATCGTGCTCGTCGTCGTGGTCGCCGTTGTCGTTGTCGCCGTCGATGCGGCTTTTTTGGAATAAAAATTAGATAATGAATAAAAGGAAGAGAAAAGGAGGGGCGGAACGTGAGTCGATGGTGGTGGTAGGAGGATAAGATATAAAGGAAGGGCGGGGAACGAGTCAGGAGGAGGACAAGGAAGCAAATTTGCGGACACGCGAAATTAATGAGGCTCGCGTGGCTACCTGGGCTGAGGGCGACACGCTGTCCTAGTATTCCCACGCTTTTTTCAATCCAATCGTCTCTTGCCCATAGCCCTCTCTCTTTCTACTGCCAGTACCACTCCAGACAACGACAGAAAGGAAAGAGGTTTCTCTCAAGGAAAAAGACGTCTACTCAAAGAAATATCTCTCTCTGAAAGACCCGCTGTAAACAAGCGGTATTAGGATGTGACTCACTCGACCCCTGCAACGAGGAATTCGGTGCTAAAAACGCCTCTCGCCATGCTCGCCTATTGACTGAAACAAGAATACTCTCAGCCTGCGAGAGGACGCGTGCTCGAACATTTTACTCGGCGTTTCCCCACTTTTTCGACACGCGAACAGCATACGGTGCGCACCGCACTCCCCCACGTGTAACAGCAGCGATCCCAGCTCGACAACGTGTTTCTTCACGAACGAACTGCGTGTATCTCGCTGCGGACTGATCCTCGTCTTGGTGGTCAACCACATCGAAAACTTTACCCCAGAGCAAGGTTCGCTCGGATCCGGCCGCATTTGGGAACTACAACCTGAACGACGATGGGATCGGCAATTCTTCGTGATAACGACGCCCTCTCCGGATACTCTAGAAGTCGGACGCTATCGCTAATTCTCCGAGGCCAGACACGTAAAATCCCAACTACTGCGGCTCGTTAGGAGGTTCGTCGACGGCTCAAACACCCAACTCTTTCATTTTGGGGATTGGCTATTGTACGCGCACGCCAACCAGTCCAACATCAACTTTTCATGTATCCAACCAAAGTGGACCGCCACCCGCACCCGCTCTTACACATATGAACTCCTATCTCTCCTCTTATGAAGGCCGCATTAATTCTCGCTCAGCCAGCAGCGCATGACGTCTTCGCCAGACTCCCGTAACTACTACAATTGCAAGAAACGGCGAAAGAGGCGAAGAAAGACCCTTCTCCAACGTGGTTTACAGCCAGCGATCTTCGCGCCATCGCCCGATCGCTTGCGATAGCCCCGATGAAAAGCCAGATCCACGCGTTCGGAGGCAGGCAGAGGGCAAGGGCATTCACTACGCAACGTCTTCTCGCGAGCTCTTGAACTCAAACGTCTAGATCGCACCTGATTCTTGCAGACTTCTTCTTGACGCATGAACCCCGGTACCCGTCTCCCCGCTGCGCTAATTAGGTGAAGCCAGCGTATTTTTACTACGTCAAGTGAGTAAGCGCATCATCTTCTCGCCTTTCAGTTCACCGACCTATCTTTCTGCTTAGTCTCTCTCACCTCCGGTCCTGTCGCTCCTCACCAGACATCTATCTAATCCGGCGCCGCGCAAGGACGACGACGATGCCTTTCCAATTATCATCCCACTGGGAACGGGGGCGAACATAAGTACGTGACACTTCATTCCGGCGCACCGGTCTTCATTTTCGCTCACCCCAAATACTTCTATCAGCTCGACTAACGGCTTGTTGCAAGGTGACGTTACGTTATTTTCTCATACTACTGATGCGCCATGTCACCAATGCTCGTGGTTTGCGGGCTTTACGGGCTTTTCCCTCAGCAAGATATCCCCCATTTCTGCGAGTCTTCTCCTCGATCGTTTAATCTTGCGTGTCTCCGCTCTCGCCTATGGATTCGAACTACTATCCGCGATGTACGAGGAATCCGTTTCATCGAAATGCACGTAACATCCTCTAAGCGATTCGACGCGCTCCAGGACTCTGGGCTTCCCGCCAGCGCTCGACACTTCATTAATACCCACATATATGCGCTTATACGTGAAAGAGAGCAAACGCACTCGAAACAACTCTCGCGGATGCGGATCACTTGACGACTTTCACGTTCTTTCTCTCATTCCAAGGCCATACTATTACTCACTTTTTCCTCGGCGTCAACCTCTTGTCTCTCACTCCTAATCGCACGGCGATACCGGACTCAAGAAACCAAATCTAATCTTGCCTCATTTCATCTGCATGTCACCCAGACTCATATCGACGTCAACCTCGCTCCCCATCACAACTTCTCCAGGATCTCTTTCTCACAGACATATCACTTCAAACCCCTCTCATAGACGATCTCTCTCCTGTGTATACGACGTCGTTGATCTCGGCGTCTCCCAGTCCAGGCACGATCGTCCCAGAATCACAATCACTATCGCACTCAAAGTCAAGAGCTTCAATTGATTTGGACATATCGTATTCGAGTTAAAGCGATGATAAACTCGAATTCCGCCCAACAAGGTCTCGCATACACGCATCGAAACATTTCGATAAACCTCTGCTCTGGGCGGCGCATTCGAACGGTCGATCGCATCCACAATCAAGGCTACTGCAATCGCATCTCCCGCTGATACTAGTATCCCGAACTATATGCAATCACCTCCAAGCTACTGACTGCAGATACCCGAGTTCGAGGAATCAAGCCTGCCAACCTACACCGCGATACTCTCCTCGCCTATGCATCCGTGACTGGATGCAATATTTCGCAATCGATCCTATTCCGAGCTCCTACTAGGTCACAGTTTAGATGGCGTTCGATGAGACTATGCGATTATGTGCGTCTAAATGCATCACGATACTACACTCCCATACGACCCTCGGATTCTCGAAGAGGTGATCACGAATCCCAAGCCTCTCAACCTACAACCTGCTAGCTTCCTCTCCTACGCATATCCACCATAAGCTTGAGTCTTGATTAACGACTCACCGATAAGAATTACGGCGACGCCACTCTCCGTGCTTAGCCTGGATGCTACCACAGCCATTCAATATTAATATTTCGCTGCACTCCCTTTCATCCCCTCCCATGAGATATCGTGGTACATCTACGTGTGACTGCGCAAACACCTGGAGCTGCGCGTCCGTCATGACTCTAATATCTAACATGAAGATCTGTGCTTTTGGTTATATGTATCAAGCTTCTCGGTTGCGTCACCTCGAAAGGGAGACCGCGATGATCCTGGACAGAAACCGTTTCTCTGACACCAGTACTTCTTGTACTAGCTCGCGCTATCATCATCACCATGCAGCTCTCATCACTGCAGCATATCAAGGTTGGCGACTTCGCACTACACAACATCACGACTTCTCCTACTACTAAGTACTGGTATCTAACACGAGGATCCACGCGTCTGAAGGGATCAAGCTTTCCAATTGCGTCACACCCATGCTATCGAGGAGGCAAATCACGATGATCCTTGACAGAAACTGGTCCTCTGACACTTCTTCTAGTAACTCGCGCTCTGTTCATGCAGCTTTCTTCACCGCAACTCCCTAACCTTATCACGAAAACCCAGATTTCGAAGCCACTGCTTCTTCTACGAGAAGGCGTTAACATCTTCGTACGCAATCGCACCCACTTGCCCTTTCAGATCTCCTCCTTCCACCGAGCCCAGACTAACCGTCCAATATATGTAGAGTACGTATGTATAGTATACGCAAACTAATACTAAGATACAAAGAGTACAACAACGAAAGCCCAGTCCGGCATCCAGACGCTTTCGGATCTTCACCAGCAACATCAGCACCAACAAAAAATACAGAAAAAGAAGCAACAACAACAAATCCTGAAAGACAACACCAAGCGCCCAACTCGACATCCAAAGAGCGGGGACGCAAAACTAAAACTACAGAAGAATGAGGCAGAAAACCAGCGAGAAAAAAAATGAATGAATAGCAGAGTGCTTGGGGTGATGCGATGGTGGATGCGGTGGATGCGATGCGAAAGGGCATAAACATACGTAACAAATGAAATGAGAAGAGAAAGAAAAAGTGATTGAGCGATGAATGATTGAGCGAGAAGGGAGTAGTGGGGATTGCATATGTGTGTATGAGGAGCCAAAATCGCAGGTCGTGACAAGAAAAGAAAAGAAAATGCAAATATATAGAGATGATTGAATGGTTGAATGCAACGGAAGAATGGAATGCAGCGAGTGAGTGAGTGGTATGCGAGAGAATGAGAATGAGGTGGGGCATGCAGCGAGGTGTGAGAGTGGGGTGGGGGTAACTCGGAACGGTATGAAGAGGAGGGGCGAAAGGATTGGGTATGCATAGGGCATAGAGGAGAGGAGGTACGCATGTCACCGGGGCTCGTGCTACAAGTACACAGGGACAAGAAGGAAGAGGGTAGGGAGAACATAAATCGAGTGAGAAGGGCAGCATAGGGGATATACGAGAACAAGGGGGACGAGCAGGGGAACGGAGAGACGAGACGAGCACAGCTCACAATAGCGACAACTGAGAACCTAACGTACAAGTCCAAAGTCCAAGAAGGGATCGAATCGAGTCAACGAGCAAATTCTCTCTGAAAGAATCAACGAAAGTCGTCGTCGACGGGTATACATACCCACTTCATCATCACTATCACTTCCCCCTATGCCCCTACCCCCAACTCCCTCCTCAACTGCCCCGCAAGGTCCTCGATCTGCTGCGCATACAAACTCTTCACGCCTCCCATCCCACTCGCCAGCTCCACGAACGGCGAGCGCGTCGGCTGAGGCGGGGGCGGCGGAGGGGCTTTCGCTTTGCCTTTTCCTTTGTCCTTACGAGTAGTGGAGGAAGGAGCGGCCGAAGAGGAAGTGGCGGTATCCCGACGCGCGAGGTCTGCACCAGCGTCTATGCTCGGCGCGAGCACGAGGTCCTCTGAAGGGAGGGCGGGCGACGGAGCGGGCTCTGCGGCGTGCTCAACATCATGGTCGCGATCGTCGACGACCAACGACTTCTTGCCCTTCGACGACGGTAAGCTCGCAAAGTCCCTTTCCTTCACTCTATGCGGAGGCACTGCATTCCCCGCATTCGTCACACTCGTAGGGGAAGCACTGGCAGCCGCAGCCGCACTCGCACTCGAGAACGACAACGTCCTCTTCCTCGGTATATCCGGCACAGGCGGTCCACTCGCGCCCCCATCCCTATTCGAGTTCGCATACCGCGACGCGCTCGAGCCAGGCGCGGGCGTCATCGACCTCCTCCCCCAGCTATTATTCCCATTCCCATTCCCACTGCTATTCACGCTGCTCCCAAGAGTCCCAACCTGCCCCTCCAACGCCTGCGCATGCGCGAGCGTCTGACTCTTCACGCTCCCCCCATTCGCACTCCCCGCCGCACTCCAGTCCCGCCAGCTCCCGCTCAGACTCCCGCTCCCCACACTCCCGCTATTCTCAGTGATAGTATCCGCATTGCCGATGCTCCCTTGGTGCTTGTGTCCGCGTCCAGGAATCTGCACGGGCTTCGCAGCAGAAGAAGCAGCGCCGCGCCGTATGTCCGCAGCGTAGTCGTTCACCGTCGGCAGCCAGCGCGCGTGCATGTGTGCGGGGCTCGCTGGGCGCGCACTTGCAGATCTGTTGCTTATTCCACCGCTCCCAGCCTGAGCGCTAGGAGGCCTCGGTCCCATCGGTATCGCAGGGCTCATTCTCGCGTACGGGCTTCCGCTCCTCTGCTGCTGTTGCTGCTGCAAAAGCAAGTGCGCTGTATGCGGCGTCGGGGGAAGCGTAGGCACAGACGAGCCCGTCGAGGGTATCGTAGACAAAGGGCGGGGCGGGATCACGGGCTGAGGCGCCGAGCTCTGCTTCTGCGCCCACTTCACTTTCCTTCCGTTCGCATCAGTGGGCGAAGAGTTGTTCCCTCCAGACCGTTTAATCGAATCGAGGATCGCTTGCTGGTCCCGCCTCACCTCCTCCCTGCGCCTCTCCGCTTCCGGGCTCGATCCTTCAAACTCTCCTGCACTCGGGCGCCACACCCAGTCTTCCTCCTCTGCAGTCGGGCTCAGATCGTCGGTCATTGGGAATTGGCTCGGTAGCGGCACATCGTCCTCGATGAGCACACCTCGACTCCGCGACCGGCCCATGCCCATCGCAGACTTCACCCTCTGAGGCGGTATTGGCGGCGGTATCGGCGCATTCGACGACGCACGTCTCCTCCTCCTTTCCTCGCGATGTATCCCCTTGCGTTCCTCCTCCATCCTATGCGTGAGCTCATCCACATTGCGCTTATGCTCCGCTATCAGCCTATCCCTCTCTTTCTCCCTCTCCTTCTTCTCGCTTCCGCCCCCGAATGACGACAGGAAGAACGAGCTGCTATTCCGACGCGCGGCGCGCGAGGAGGGGCGCTCACCGTGCTGCTGCTGCAGCGCAGCGAGCTTTACCTGCAGCTTCTCGTCTGCATCCCGCACGAGCGCCTGATATTTCGCCATCGTGTCCTGGTACATCCGCGCCTTCGTGTTATCCGGCATACCACCTCCACTGTTACCCGAAGTCGATAACTTGCGATGCTGATGTCTCGAAGGCGGCCGTGCACTCCCATTGTCGGCGGGCGTCGTGACGTTCGCAAGTCGAGAGTGGGGTCTCAGCGGGGGTGCAGTAGCAGAACTGTGATGCTGATGGCCTTGCGATGACGACGTCGACGAGGACGATTCTGTGCCGGAGCGAGCTCGGTTCCGCACGTGGTGCTGCTGAGTGCCATTCACGTTAGAGTTATTGCTCCCTTGCGGGTTTGGGGTCGCAGACGGACGCCAGGGTATCTGAGCCCCTCCGCCCGCAGACGCAGACTGCGAGTTCGAACGAGAGTGCGCGCTCGCGCTCGTAATCTGGGATGAGAACGAAGAGTACGACGAGAAAGGCGGGCGATTACTGCTGCTGTTGCTCGTCGAATGGGTGAACTGGGAGACGGAGCGGGTGAGGAGAGAGGGGTCGACGGACTTGGGTCTGCTGAGGAAAGGCATAGTGGTGGTGGTGGTTGGTTCGAGAGAAGGCGACCATAATATGTGCGAAGACGACTGGGTGCTGGTCATTTCCAGGACGAAGCGTAGCGTATCTCGATTTGGGTTCACCACCGTTCAAGAGAGAACGACTCCAGCCTGCGTGTACTCCAGCTCCACCCTCCTTCGAATTTTTTCGATGATTATGTCCTGCGTCTGTCGTCGAAATCCAGTTCGTAGACGATGGTGATGGTTGACAGAGAAAAAGATAGACAATTCGCAGAATTATCGGAAGCTGGCCTAGGAAGGGAAGCAGCGGGCGTAAATGGATGCGAAGTGAGAGTTTGCTGTCGAAGAGACCGGCTGTTAGTGCGGGGAGATAGCAAGCTAAACGGACCGACCAACTGCAGTTCAGTTCAAGTTATATGAAAAGGCGTCCGTTCGCGTTCATCGTGAGCGATAGAAGGTGCGTCGAGGATAGATTAGAGCTCACAATCTACGTATGCGATGATTTCCTCTCTCGAAGACGACGACGACGAGCAACTGCCAGTGCAGATTGTCGTCCGTCTGATGCCTTTTTGTTCGATACCAGCAAGCAAGCTTGTCGGGAATGTCGTTGTCGTTGTCGACGTCGATGTCAAGGACAGAGAGCGACGAGGAGGAGGAGGGGGCTGCGTGGGCGTGAGGGAAGGGAAGGCAGCCTCGAGGTCTTTTGGGTCCATTCCGTCCTGGCACGTCCTGCGTCACCGGGAGCATGGTCCTCGTGTTTCTTACCTAAGCCGCCCTACTGCAGGGTCGACTCTACAGCTGCTGCTCGCAACGAGGCGCCGCAGATTTCGGATTTGTGGGGTTGCCAAACCTTGTTCTTTTCCTCTCGTGAATAAATCGTAGATTGGGAGATACTCAAACGGAGATCTGGCGAGAGCGGTAGGTCTACTCTTACTGTAACTCTTTTGATAGTAAACTCTCGCAAAACGCTTCCGTGATGGTTCAAGGGATTTTTTCCAGCTCGTACCGCTATCGGTGGCAAAGAACATGCGATTCAATAGACCATGCACTATTGGTGCGAGCAATTGGGCAGACGAACGCCTCCGTTCTAAAATTTTCGAGCGAGCGTGGGGGCCGACGTGGATATTTATTTATACGCGCCCATTTTTACAAGCTAGCTTGAGGAAGATAAGAGTGGGATCGTATCTCTTCTGCTTCTGAGCCTCGCCATAGAAGAGAGAAGTCCATCGAGTACAAATTCGAGTCGAAGTACTTGAATCGTTTCGTTATCAAATTCCTTTATTTTACATGCATGCGCATATACTCATGATGTAGCTCAAAAGTTTTCAAAACATTACAGGAATCCTTTATCTCCTTACAGAACAAATAGATAAACACAACAGAGAAAGCGAACGCAATTCAATACGCTATCCGTCGACTCCGAGTCCATACAATTTGACGACGTTGACATGACCTAAACCCGCCGCTTGTGCGTCCCTTCAAGTTGCCGTTCCAACGAATTGAAATTCACAAGACTTGCTTACAGATTTCTGCTTCATAACATCCTCCAGTCAGCAGTGAGCATTTATTTCTCTCTGCTTGATTCAAGTGAAGATAGCTTTCTCGCTGCAAGACACTCTTTTCCAATCCTTTCTCCATGTCGTGCCGAGCAGACAAAGACGGGCGCTTCGGCGCTCGGCGAACTGCGTAATACATGTAGGCGCGCCGGCCGAATGAGCCGCCTGAGCCGAGCCGAACCTCAAGCCTAGTCCCGGCGAAGGCCGGCGCTCCGAATCGGCGTTCGGCTCGGAATCAGAAACTTCTGTTTGTTTTCAACTGTCACGATGAAACGTTCAAACGTCGCTCACCATCATGATCGACGACTATCACGACGCCTGGGGGACGAACAACATTAATGAACATCGCGAAAGGCAACGACAAAGCTAGAATCAACACGCTGAGAACTAGCATTGTCAGTAGTATCAATTTAAGTACTATCAAAGTTATTGGTCGCAGTTGAATCGTCTTTGGCAGCTTCTTTGGCCTGATCTCTTAACCCGGAGGGATGGTAACTTGAAAGAATATTGGCCCGTCGTCGATCGCGAAGTTATGCGTGACTATGGCACGCTTATTGTTCGTACGTGACCAGGGGGAGCGCTTTGTTGACGGCAAAACATGCTTTTGTGCCTCGCTGAACGTGACATCCGTGGCTCTATAAAAGACGAGGTAGGAGGACGCTGGCCACATAACATCTTCTCCACCATCTTTCATTTACGTCTCCGTTGACCACCACCTTATCATACGAACTCTTTGTAGATCACGATTCAGATTCTCAGTACAAACCATGGACGCCTTAGACCAAACCCTACGATCTCTGGGCCTCGACTCCCCGATGAAGCTCAAATCCTTCTTAGATTCTCTCCCATCACAACAAACCCCCACATTAAAAAACACAAATGGCACGACCGCTCACACGAAAGGGTGCGCAGGGCCGTTCTCGATCGACCAGGTTCTATCAGTTCTGCCGAAGAAGAAACTGACGAGAGACGATTTCATGGTCGGGGGGCTGAAGGAGCTGAAGGAGCAAGCTGACATAGAAGCGTCGTTGCTTCCCAAGCGTGTCCCGCTCGTCAACCGGAGGGACCTCCTGGACACTATAGAAGCAACAAGGGAAGCGATGAGCAGGACGACTCCTGATCACCGAAGAGTCGTTCGAGTTCTCGTTCAGTGGCCTCAAAAGTATTCGACAACTAGCTTGGAAGACCTTTCGCGCAGTACGTTCTTTTCTCACTCCTCGTTGCTCCTCTGACGGCTCATCTCTTCATTTCGCCAGTACACGTCTCCGATCTTATGGTGAGAAAGACCCACAAAGTGAGCGTTCGACATTTCCGTCACTTAAACAAGCCATTGATATATTTGACTTCTTTAGGGAAACTACCTCCTCTGTCGCACTATCTGTACGCCATGTGAGTATTGAAGATTAATTGAATTTCCCGCACGTATTAATTACGACTTCGTCCCCAGCTTTCGACGGCGGTATTGGACTCTTGCTCGGCATTGAAGACCCGAACGGAAACCCAGCTTACTTGAAAATATCAAACCACCCTCTACTTTTCGACGCGGACGACAAGGATTCACGCACAATCTTTCCCGTCGGAATTGTTCTGGCGCTCCGAGAGCCGACTTACTACACGAACGAAAATGTGAAGGATCTGCCGTTCATTAAGGTCGAATCTCCATCCGATATCATCGCTGCTGACTCCGACGCTTCTACGCTAGATGGTGTCTCCTGGAAGTCGAAACTTACTGTCCAATCCCGAGCAAGGACCGGCGAAGCATGGAAGGCAGAAGGCCTCAAGGACTTCAAAGCATCTCGTTGGTTCTCCTCTGCGGTCTGCTTCACGAACTCCATCAAGTTTGGTTTTGACATCGAAGTCTCGCGTCTGAACCGCGCGGAAGTCTACCTTCGACTGGGCTGGAACAACTCGGCCTTACACGATGCTCAGGTCGCTCTTGAATCAGGAAGACTCTCCGACGAACTGAAACGAAAGGCGAATGTTCGCAAGATAAAGGCGCTGTACGCGATGGGTCGATACCAAGAGATCTCACAGATGGCCAGCACACTCGAAAATGACAAGATCTTCGCTGAGTGGGTCACAAGGGCAAATCAACGCATCGAAGAACAAAATACGGGCAACTACGACTGGCTCAAGCTCCACATGGAAAGCAAGAAGGGTCTCTACTATTCTCCCGACATCGCTGACTTCACCGGTCCAGTCGAAGTGAAGACGAACGCGAAGGGCTTACGAGGCACCTTCGTGACTCGCGACGTCAGAGCTGGAGAGCTCTTGGTGAGTCAATCAACAACGCAGATGATTATCTTTTTGTTTATATATCCTTGCAGATGTTCCATAAGCCCGCTTTCAGCATATCCACCTCAGAGACGACGAAAGCCAATGACTTGGGCTTCGACTGGATAAACCTCCCAGCGCTCAGGCGCACAAACGACAGGGACTTGCACCGACTGTTCCTCAAAGCCATGCAACGAGTTTGGGACGACCGACACTTGTACGACACGCTTCGAACGCTCTACGGTGGCGAGACGGCAGAGGAGCCGAAGGCGTATCCCGCTCCTTTCGTCGTTAGCCCGCCGCTCGAACACTCCACGCGTCCCATCGTTGACATCGACATCGAATACCTGCACGGAGTGACGATGTTCAACGCATTTGGCGTGCAAGATGGCCATGCGCTATACGTCGCCCCGTCGTTGATGAATCATTCCTGCATGCCGAACGCGCGCAGGGAATTCATTGGAACCGCAATCGTAATTCGAACAATCCAGGATCTGAAGAAGGGGGAAGAAGTCACCGTGTCCTACATCGATGCGCAGGTTTCTTACGACGAGAGGCGATTCCGACTTATGAACTCGTGGAGATTCAATTGCTCGTGTGGTGTCTGTGAAGCTGACGACGAGGACGGCTACGAAGCGAGGGAGAGTCGGAGGGCGCTGTCGAAGAAGATGGATGATCTCGAGGAGCGGATCGATATGACTTATGACCCAGTCACCGCCCAACGTCTCGCAGCTGAAGCGAAGAAGACCATCGACAACATGAAACGAACGTACCACGAAGAGCACGCGAAGAAGGCGGAAGGGTGCAAGTACGAGCTGGCGAAGCCTCTCCGACTCCTCGCAGATGCGTTAGGAGTCGCTGGACGATTGACCTCCGACAAGACGCTCATTAAACAGTCGATCGAAGCGAAGATGCAGAGCCTTGAGGTGCTAGGCTTGAAGATCACCGACAAGACCTTGACAGGGGCTCTGCCTAAAGGCAAGATTCCGTCACCCGTCGATACAAGTCGGGTTCCGCAGTTCTACGACGAGATGGAGGTGGAGACCGTGCTCGAAATCTCGCGTTTCTTCAAGGAGTTGGGTGATAAGAAGCGAGCGAAACGTTGGTTTAAAGTCGCAGCATGGAGTGCGTCTAATCTTGATCTCGATTCCCTTTCTCTGCTTACTGACTTCATTTCAATCCGGTAGTGGAAAGTGTGTATAGCGGTGGGGGAATAGAGATCTTGAAAGTTCGTCAAGCACCTTCGCTGGGCTTGCTTGGTCTGTCGGATCTTTATTAGTGGTTATTTCGTCAAAGGGCCTGTGATGCGTGACGCGACGAGGAGATCGTAAGTGTACAGTAGTAGTAAAAAAAGCTTCTGTAATACCTGTAACTTCCGAAGCTCAAGTTGACTCCTCACTCGCGACTAGAGTTGTAGTTTTCGATGGTCGCCATTTTACAGAGTAAAATGCATCGAAGCGACCATTAATATTGGAATGATTTCTATGACTCGCATTTGTATCTGTAGCGATCGCATGCGTATCTTGAGAGTGCTCGAGGACTTTTGCTGGCGAAATTCCATCATAAATGCGTGAATAAAATGTCTCGGCAACCGCCGGTATCTCGACGCGACGCGTCACATCGCGTGTTGACGAGAACGACGACGACGACGACGACAGCTGGACTCGACAACGCAGCAAGTGCTAATGCTCTCGATCTGCTTTTCGGCTTTCAGCTCAATGGTCGACGATAGAAAGGCCATGTACCGATCTCTGAGGTAATCTCAAGCTCATCTGCAACTGCAGTGGATGCGTCAATTGTCTGGGCAAACGATTGGGGAGCGACGGCTGGGAACACGGAGGAAACGAATGCAGTGAATATGGTAGGGAAATAAAGCGCTGACGCAAAGAGAAATAATTTCGATAAGCTTACGCCTTGTGAGCCAGTGACTCGGACTTTCTCTCTGCGACTCACGAAGAGCGTCAAGCTCTCGTGCCTTGAGTTTCTCCCCTTTTCATACAACTTCCTCCTGTGTCACCTTCGCTCTATGGATTCTATTGGAGTTCGGTCTTTTCAGCGTCGATTCGAGGTGTTTTCATTACTGGCTTCGCTCCTTCACGCTTTGTTTGACCAAAGGCGCTTTGTTTCTCTTCAACCAAAAAGCGTCAGCACCAAAACGCGCTTTGTGGGGTCGGGTAAACGCGCGATTGTGGCCGTCGTCAGTGGCTCTCATTATAAAATGAAGAGAAGAGTATGCTGCTGGCCACAAAATACTTCTTCCACGAACAACCATGTAAGTCTCTCTCCCCCATCGCTATACTTTTCTTCTCGCCTCTGATCTATATGCTCAATTGTGACACAGATTCCCAGTACCAACCATGGAGTCTTTGAAGTCAGCCTTACAAACTTTGGACACCGAGTCCCTGACGACCTTGAAGGACAACCTCGAATTCCTCAAATCACGGCTAGCTCAGAAGTCTAAGAAAACTGGAAGCACGGTCAATCCCACGATAAGGAGCAGCAGGGCGCCAACGATTGACCATATTCTGACAATATTGCCGAGGAAGAAATTGACGAGGGACGATTTCCTGAAGGAAGATATCAAGAAGCTGAAGAAGAGAGCTGACCTCGAAGCGTCTCTGCCCCCCGAACACGTTCCAATCGTCAACCGAAATGACCTCTTGGGCACTATTGAGTCGACTTGGGAGGCGGTGAACGTGGCAACTCCCGATCAACAAAGTGTCGTCCAAGTTGTCGTCGAGTGGCCTCAAAAGTATTCTACAGCAAGCTTCGAAGACCTCTCGTGCAGTGAGTTCTTATCCCAACTCATATTGCGACGACGACGACTTATTTCTTCCTTTCGCCAGTAAACGTCTCCGATCTGATGGTCCGAAAGACCCACAAAGTGAGTCTCTGGTATTTTGCTTCATTCAAAAATGGTGCATTGATATGAACAATCATCGTAGGGAAACTACCTTCTGTGCCGAACTATCTGTACGCCAAGTGAGTATTGAAATTCCGCTGAATCTATGGATGAGTTAATGATAACTTCGTTTCCAGCGTTCGACGGTGGTATCGGAATCTTGTTGGCTATCGAAGATCCAAACGGGGATCCTGCTTACTTGAAAATATTCAATCATGCGTTACTCTTCGACGCGGACGACGACGAGTTGGACACCATTTTCCCCATCGGGGCTATTCTGGCGCTCCGAGAGCCGACGTACTACACGAACGAAAATGTGACGGATCTGCCATTCATCAAGGTCGAATCTCCATCCGATATCATTCACATTGACTCCGATGCTCCTGTGCTGAGCGGTGTCTCCTGGGAGTCAGAACTTCCTATCCGACTTCGAGCTAAGAGTGGTCAAGAGTGGAAGGAGGAAGGCCTCAAGGACTTCAAAGAATCTCGGTGGTTCTCGTCGGCTGTTTGCTTCACTAACTGCATCAAGTTTGGCTTCGAAGTCGAAATCTCGCGTCTTAATCGTGCTGAAGTCTATCTTCGCCTGGGCTGGAACAACTCGGCCTTACACGATGCTCAGACCTCACTTGATTCAGGCAACCTCTCCGACGAACTGAAGCGAAAAGCAATTGTTCGCAAGATAAAGGCGTTGTATGCGATGGGTCGGTACCTAGAGGTCTCGCAGATGGCCAACTCGTCCAAAAACGACAAGATCTTTGCCGAATGGGTCACACGGGCAAATCGACGCATCAAAGAACAAAATACGGGTAACTACGACTGGCTCAAGCTCTACATGGAAAGCAAGAAGGGTCTCTACTATTCTCCCGACATCGCTGACTTCACTGGTCCAGTCGAGGTGAAGACGAACTCGAAAGGATTGCGGGGTACCTTCGTTACGCGCGATGTCAAAGCTGGAGAGCTCTTGGTAAGTTCCTTTAGTACGACTCCGAGCACAATTGCATTTTTCTTATATATGCTTGCAGATGCTCCACAAGCCCGCGTTCAGTGTATCCACCTCGGAAACGGTGAAAGCTAATGATTTGGGCTTTGATTGGATCCATATCCCGGCGATCGGGCGCTCAGACAACAGGGACATGCACCGATTGATCCTCAAAGCCATTCAACGAGTCTGGGACGACCGACACATGCACGACACGCTTCGAACGCTCTATGGCGGCGAGACGGCAGAGGAGCCGAAGACCTTTCCAGCTCCTTTCGTCGCTAGCTCGCCATTGGAACACCCAACGCGCCCCATCGTCGACATTGATGTCGAATACCTGCAGGGAGTGGCTAGATTCAACGCATTTGGCGAGCAGAAAGGTCATGCGGTATACATCGACCCCTCCTTGATGAATCATTCTTGCATGCCGACCGCGCGCAGGGATTTCATTGGGGACGCAATCGTAATTCGAACAATCAAAGATCTGAAGAAGGGCGAAGAAGTCACGCTATCGTACATCCAAGCGAATGTCTCTTACGACGAGAAGCGATACCGACTCATGAACTCGTGGAGGTTCAACTGCGAGTGTGGTGTTTGCGAGGCTGATGACGAGGACGGCTACGATGCGAGGGAGACTCGGAGGGCATTATCGAAGAAGATGGACGATATCGGGGAACGAATCAAAAAGACTTTTGACCTGTTCTCTATCAAACGTCTCGCGACTGAAGCAAAGAAGACCATCGACAACATGAAGCGAACGTACCACGAGGAGCATTCGAAGAAGGCGGACGGATGCAAGTACGAGCTGGCGATGCCCCTTCGATACCTCGCGGACGCGTTAGAAAACATCGGACGGTTGACCTCTGATAACTCTTTCTTTCGGCAATCTATCGAAGCGAAGATGCAGAGCCTTACGGTGTTTGGCTTGAAAATCACCGACAATACCTTGACAGGAGCTCTACCTAAAGGCAAACGTCCGTTACCCGTCGACACGCGTCAAGTCCCACAGTTCTATGACGAAATGGAGGTCGAGACCGTGCTCGAAATCTCGGGTTTATTCAAGGAATTGGGTGATAAAAAGCGATCGAAATCGTGGTTTGACGTCGCATTGTGGAGTGCGTCTTCTTTGAATTCGATCCCTTTGCTCCTCATACTGACTTCTTCTAATTCGGTAGTGGAAAAAGTCTACAGCGGCGGCGGAATAGAAATGCTGAAACTTCGCCAGGACAGATCGTTGGGCTCATTAGGTTTGTCAGGGCTTTTTAGATGACTGTGCCTAAGGTACGACATTCACATCGGGGGTGATCTGTACGGAGGCTGACAGTGCCTCTTCAACATGCCTCAACTGATGAATTTGCTGGATTGTGCGGGTATTGTTATCATTTACAAGACTTCGAGTATTGGACGGACTAAGCAAATAGAGAAGCTTTTATACCATGTACATGTAGTTTACACTAGCGACGCCGAATTTCTTTTGTACTAGTTTCACGAAGCCCTCCCTAGATGTACTGCATGTCGCTGCATTGAACTAAAGTGAGACCGTCATCGACTCGTTTCTATTCGACGGCGCACCCCAACTTTGAAGGCATGATTTCGAGTTCACGTCGAAACGGTCGAGGAACGACGAGCACGATCCTCCTCGAGTCATAGAGCTAGTCATCGTGGCCGTCAGGACTCGGAGCTTGATCCAAAGCTCGATAGCTTAGCAGTCTGGATCACCCCGTGAATGTCGTATCCAAGGTAAATGTTGACGTGTGACCAGTACGGACGCGTTTGCACGACAATTGATATCATGGCCCGGGATGCACCAGAAGTAAAGAGGTCGAGAAGCGGTATCCGATGCTCGAAATTTGAAAGATGAAAATGCGCTACGAAACGTTGGCTTTCTCAGAAAGGCGGCGTCGAACATCATGTTGGTGAAGATCTCTTTTGTCGTCCAATTCTTGTGCAACTTGCACTTGTTATTCCGAGCGAAGTCATCCTAAAAAAAAGTTGCATCGTGCTTGCTTTCCGACTCGGACATACACTGCGATGAAGTGACAAGAGATCTACCGTGACCGTCATTTTAAGAAGGCATCAGAGAAATCCTTGTTGCGCACCTCATCCATTGACTCCCATCATCTCTCCACTCTCCCACCAGGATTCAAATGAAACCACGACGACAATCTCTTCCCTCACCACCCTGGTTGGCCTACACCGAGTCGAGCATCATGATTGTGGTCGAGCCGACTTGACGGTGGTCGTGGTCGTGGTCGTGGTCAACGAAGTGAAACCCGCAAGTCGCTGTCACGGTGGCGTTGCCTTTGGCACGAAGGGTCTGGGGAAGCACCTTCCAAAGAGTTTGACGTCGTCGAAAAGGCTGAACGAAATTTGTCGAAACGTGAACTATTTGGACGGCGGGGAAGGGAGAAACAGCAGTAGAGGTCTATTAAGTTACGTACAGCGTACGAGAGCAGTGGTTGTGGACCTTGTGGTACGCTTCGTCCAATCTTCAATGATTCTTCATTCAACTTCGCCTTCGAACTTGCCATGGAATCGTGATGATAGAATCCGTCCAATTTTGACAGTCAGTGTCATACTGACTCATACATGTATGCAACGTTTTCCTTGCTGTTTTACGATTCTCAAGGCAATCTACCTGTTCTTTTGGTTTAGAAGACAGTTACGCAGAATTGACAGTTTTCATGCGTTCAACTTGCGTTGAGTCGAGCTCTGTCGTTACTTCGTCTTCTCCCTCACCATGATTTTTGTGACGGCGGCGTTTCGTGTTTCTTTCACGATGGATCTCGGATTGCCTTGTTCGTACGCGCGCGACCTTGACACGCCTTGAGGACGGGCGCTAGGCCGCAGGCTGTTCGTTCTCATCCACAACCATCCATGTAAGTACCAGTCTCCCTTCGCCCTCGATTCATGTTCTTTCGTCGCTGATTCCTTTCAGCCAGATCTACGAGGACATCCACTCAAACGATGGATTTTTCATCGATGGCGAACATGAAATCGATGCTCGAATCACTCCAATCTCAAATGGGTCAACATCCAACCAAAAACTCCCCCGTTCGCGCTCGCGTGTTGGGGAGTAATATTAATCAATCGCTTTCCATGGATCAGGTCATGTCAATGATGCCCAAGAGGAAATTGACGATGGAGGACCTCACGGACGTCCAGCTCGTTGGTCTGAAAGAGGAAGCGGAGAAGCAAGCATCTTTGCCTCCTGAGCACGTCCCACTCGTCAACCGAAAAGACCTCTTGGGCACTTTGGAAGCTACGCGGGACTTGGAAAATGAGCCGAACCGTGGTCAAGCTACAGTTATCGTTCAGTGGCCTCAGAAATACTCCACAACAAAGATAGATGATCTCTCGCGGAGTACGTCGTAAAATCTCCCCTTTACTTTCGTTTCGTAAACCAAGTTGTCTATCCCCCTAGTAAACGCCGCCGACTTGATGATTCGAAAGACACACAAGGTGAGCTTGCAAACTCACAGTGCCATTGCATTATTCTGATCGATCATTTCAGGGAAACTATCTTCTGTGCAGAACAATTTGTCTGCCAGGTGAGTAATGGAGACGTACTCGGGATCACTGCAGGCGCCGACTGATGGTCATCCTTGTGGTTAGTCTTCGATGGCGGCATTGGGTTCTTGCTGGGTGTTGAAGACCCACAAGGAAATCCAATTTATCTGAAGATTTTCAATCACGCAATGCTCTTGGAGGCGAAGGAGGGCGAGATAAACGCCATCATGCCCACCGGGACAGTTCTAGTTCTCCGAGAACCCTCTTACTACACGAACCCGAACCCGGAAGTACCGTTGCCGTACATCATGGTCGAATCTCCATCCGACGTCATCTTCGCCGATTTCGATAATCCCATCTTAAGAGGCGTCTCCTGGAAATCGAAGTTGATTGTCTATCCCAGAGCAACGACAGGTGAAGCGTGGAAGGCGGAAGCTCTCAAGGACTTCAAAGCGTCTCGCTGGCTCTCATCAGCCATTTGCTTCACGAATAGTATCAAATATGGTTTTGACGTCCAAGTTTCGCGTCTTAACCGCGCTGAAGTCTATCTTCGACTAGGCTGGAATAACTCGGCTTTGCATGACGCGCAGGTCTCTTTCAAGTCGGGCACTCTCACTGACGACTTGAAGAGAAAGGCCGTCGTCCGCATGGTGAAAGCTTTGTATGCCATGGGTCGTTATCGAGAGGTCTTGGAGACTGCCAGCTCATTAGAAGGTGATAAGCTCGTTTGCGAGTGGATAACAAGAGCGAATCAACGCATAGAAGAACAGAATACCGGGAACTACGACTGGCTGCAACTCTTCAAGGACGGCAAAAATGTCAACTTTTCTCCGGATATCGCGGACTTCACAGGCCCAATCGAGGTGAAAACGAACTCAAACGGCTTACGAGGCACCTACGTGACGCGCGACGTCAAAGTTGGCGAGCTTTTGGTGAGTGCCTTTTTTGTGACGACGATTGCAGTTTATTGAAAGAACGCTTGCAGATGTTCCACAAGCCTGCGTTCTGCGTCTCCCTCGCAGACGCGGAGAAGAAGAAAGGCGACTCAGGCTTCCTATGGACGAGCCTCCCAAAGCTCAGGGCTTCAAACGCTAGAGACGAACTCCAACTGTATTGCAAAGCCGTGCAGTGCATCTGGGACGATCGGAACATGTACAACACGCTTCTCGCGCTCTACGGCGGCGATACGGTCGCAGAACCGAAGACGTATCCCCCTCCTTTCATTGCCACCCCGCCCTTGAAGCACCCGACGCGCCCCTGCGTCGACATCGACGTTGACTATCTGCAAGGAGTGGTCCTTTCAAACTCCTTTGAATCGGACAGCTGGAAGGGGCTGTACGTTGCCCCATCGCTCCTGAACCACTCTTGCGCTCCGACAGCGCGCAGGGAATTCATTGGAAACGCGTTCGCACTTCGAGCGATCCAAGATATGAAGAAGGGAGAAGAACTCACATTAACCTACATCGAGCCGCACGTCTCGTATGACGAGAGGCGATTCCGAATGATGAAGTCGTGGAGGTTCAGCTGCGAATGCATCGTTTGCCAAGCTGACGACGAGGATGGCTACGACGCGAGAGAGAGCCGAAGGGCACTGAGGATCAAGATGAATGATATTGGAGCGCAAATAAATAAAGCTCGCGATGCGCCCACTCTCCGACGCCTCGCAGCTGAAGCGAAGACAACCATCGACAATATGAGGAGGACGTACCATGAAGAACACTCGAAGAAAGCAGGTGGACGCAAATATGAGCTTGCGCAGCCTCTTCGTCACCTTGCGAACGCGTCAGGGCACATTGGGCGGGCGGACTCTGACGCGTCGTTCATAAGGCAATCCATCGACGCGAAGATGCAGAGCCTTACTGTGTACGGAATGAAGATCGTGGACAAGTCCTTGTCGGGGCCTCTACCAAGTGGCAATTCTTCGCTACCTGTCGACACCAGTCAAGTCACAAACTTCTACGATATTAGTGTTGTCACTCTGATCGAAATGGCACATTCCTTCAAGGAGATAGGCGACAAAAAACGAGCGAAACGCTGGTTCGATGTCGCAATTTGGAGTACGTCTTCAACTCTTCCATTCTTTTCTTTGTTAATTTTTACACACACAATTTATCAGTGGAAAATGTCTATAGCGGTGGCGGAATACCAGTTTTCAAATTTCGCCGGGCAACCCAGTTGCGGATGCTTAGTTTGTCGGATCTCTTCTAGTGGATTGTCTTCATTGTTCACTGCTGAGATACGCGGTTATCGAAAAGAGGAAAGACAAAACTTGCCTCATGCTTGTAAAGAAAATATGAATATGTCAGCGTTTATGCAGATGGGATACACATTGCTCAGGAAGAAAGCCCCAAAATATAAGGCGGCTGGCTGAAGAAATGTCTTTGAGATTGGCGAATGCAAACCCAGATGACGAACCTGAATGGGAATCTGAAAGAAAAGTCGGTTTTCAGTACACTCAGCTCCATCCAACCAACAAAGAAACTTTGTTGACTTGCGATTTATTCCATTACTCTGTGGTTCTCCAGTCACATTCACCTGGTGATCTCTCCTAAGAATAATGGTAATATCCCCATCCAATTTTGATAGAAACCATCAAAAATCCGGCGAGCTCTTGACTCCGTGTACAAAAAATTTCCAGTTCCCGATGAAAACTGAAATTCTCTACCAACAATTTTTGACTGGCATGAGTTGACGACCCAAACATGAACCTAGTAAAAGCATGTTGGTCTTAATAAATGTAGCAGAGTCATCACAAACGTCTGTGCACTGTGCACGACTACAATTTGTACTGGCAAGATTGACCGTCAGTGAAGGATCATCAGAGAAATCGTTGTCGCGCACCTTCGAGTCATCCAATGACATCCATCATCTCTCAACTCCCCCGAGAGGATTCAAATAAGACCACGACGACAATCGCTTCCTTCTCCAATTTGGACGGCCTGTATGACGTTATTTATCGATAAAAAAAACAACATGCAAGGTGAACGACTCACCTGCAACATCAACGTGCAACGTCAACTTGCAACTGTCAACAACAACGCGGAAAACATCCGCAGACTAACCAAAAATGGCGATCACACACGCTGCGTGCGTTACACGGACAATTCCGACGCGCGCAAGCGCCGCCACGCGATCAACTGCCGCCGCCGCCTCCCGCCCTCTCGCTCGCTGCTTACACCCGCCGCTTTTTCGTACAGCTCTGTCCTGAAGCGAGAAAAAGGCGGTAAAGTCACTTCTACAGGTTTCAATGTACGTAGAACCCGATTCCGGCCTCAAACTGACATGTTTCGAAGCAGGTTATTGT